>JAOYNN010062214.1:0-18186 GCA_025770095.1 Goniobranchus kuniei | reverse complement strand
CTGCCCGGCTGGGGATCGAACTTGGGCCACCTCGCATGGCAGTCAGCCGCTCTACCAACTGAGCTACTGGGCCACCCCACTCTACTAGTCAGAAAACCTGTGAAAGCAAACATCAGTTCATTTTCCTTCAGTGTATCACTGATGTTCTTTGGGTTGCCATAGCAAATATATTTTTTTTTAACCATAAATTTCAGCCTTTCTTTTCTTCTTGGTTGCAGCCAATTTCCTTCACATCCACTTTTTCACAATCCATTAATCTCCACAAAAAACATTTCTCTACATGTATATACCTTACAATACTTCAAACTCTAGCACATTCCACATATATAGTCTTAATTTCTTTTCTTTCATGTGGACAAACCATAATAACTTTTTTATTCTGATTTTCTTTGATACATGCAACTTATCCTGGATCTCCTCCTTTCTTATTTTATATCACTGTAAGTCCCATAATCCAGCAAAACATGTTCATTTTTATTGCTTCTATTTCTTTCTCCACTTTAAATGTTAGAAGTATGTTCCCTGTCCACATGACATGCCGCAGCAGCTAGTATTAGTCCTACTGTGGTCTTACTTTCTACAGGATTATTCTGTCACAAATTGTTTCCATAACCTTCTCTTAGCCTTTCTATCCTGTTTCTTCTTCTTCTTCTTCTTCTTCTTCTTCTTCTTCTTCTTCTTCTTCTTCTTCTTCTCCTTCTTCTTCATATATGCTAAGTGACTAAATTAGATTGAGTATCACTGTCAGTGCTTTCCTTCAATTCTGCTCATGCCTTCCTTCATGCTGCATTGGGGATTCCAAATACGTATTATCCCCTATTTCTGAAATCATCCTGTCAACATTTTCAATGGTGGTAACTGTCCTCAGTCCAACACAAATAAGGCCTTTATTACGTGTTTGTTCTATTAACCCTCAGCAAAGCAATAATCTGAATAATCTACCATATTCTGCTCTAACGCCCTGTTACTTTTCTCTGAACAAAAGGGTATGCTGAAATTAACAGAAATTGTTTCTACTCGAGTCACTGGTTTTTTATTTGCAGCCTTTGTAAAGGTATTGATTCTTTTTCATTAGCAATGGTTTGGGATAATTCAAGTCTCAAAGTTTCAATAGGGAGTTATACTAAAAGGCAATTTAACTGCCATCTGATATCTAATGACTATTACAAAAAGCTAAAAATCAAGAAATGCATTCCTTGAATGTTCCATGGAATTCCTAATATGGGTTTTCCTATGACTCAGAGCTTCAAGACTGCTATAGATACTGGTAACATTAGTGATTGCGCAGATTATGGTTGAAACAGAGATGAAAATAATGTTACATGCATAATGCTACACTTGTTACGATCACAAGACCAGACAATGGGGGAATATAAGTAACTTCAAGATAATGATTTCACAAGGACAATAAAACAAAATTAGAAGAAGGAAAACAGAAAAGGAAATGAAATACTTTAAACAGTAATAGATTTATCACAATTTTGCACATCAACTTTGAAGAAACATGAAACCACAAGTGTTAATCATCATAAGTTAATAATGTGAATGAAATATATGTACAAATACAATGAAAGAGGTTTTTAACTGAGGATTTCACATCCATTAGATTGAAGTAAACTTCAGTCAGCACATAAAACTAAATAAAATATTGAAGTGAATTTTGCCTTTGCCCATTTCTCAGTAAAGTCAATTGTTTGTACTTTTCAACATAAAAATAAAGAAAAAAGTATATCAAAAGTCTTCAGCGGGTTTTGTTTCTTCTTTCCAGCAACATTCAGGGATCTTGAAGATAATGATCTCCTTTCAAACTTCATTGTGTAACAGACAAAGGAAATTTACATTTTACCTGTCCAAAACTATCACATCATATCGTAGGTGATTCATATTTATACAGATAAATAAAATATCAAATTAGGATCTATCTACTACTTTTTGACAAGATGTATTTGCCCTTCACCATTCTTTGCCCTCATCTGAATTCAACAAAAGTTTTTATCTTCAAAAGAAATTATGGGATAATGGAATGACTTAATTGTATCAATGATAACAATGGTGGCTTTATACAGGTTTGGTCCATTAAAATACAAGCCGATATTATACAAATAGAGCCTGCATGATGGGACATCTGACATGTGGAAGCAAAAATAAAAGTGATCTACTATATTTCATTACAAAAGAGAGACAAAAACGCAAATATATACCCCCAACGTTTGAGGTTGAAAATCGCATTCAACTGTTTTTGTTTTTTTGTAACACGATGAATGGTTAAAAATGGGCAATAAACACTGAAATGGCTGACTCCTGTCATATCAGAAGAGGAATAAATGTAATCTTAAGTAGGGTCTGGAAAACATTTAAAAATCTGTCAAGGAAGAATTGTTACGGGACTTTTCTAAATATACCCAACAAAATTCAAATAATTTTTGTACTTATACATCTGATAAAATCAAATATTTTTTTCTGCTGGTGTAATTGTAAGAAAGGTAATGACAATAAACTATATGAATTGACTTGCCTGCCTGAAACAGGCCACTTACAAAACTCTTAAATAAGCATCTACAATGACGTATCAGAAATGTAAATATTGTGTAGAACTGAACACAAGAAAGGTTTAATGAGTCCTACCCACTAGAGTTATGTAATATTCATTTGTGATCATCCACATTCTCTTTTAAAAAATGGCAAATGATTAAGTAGCTGAAAAAAAAAAAAGTAAACAAAATCTGTATGTATCAATAATAAAGCTACACATAAAATAAGTTCTGTAAGATAAACGTTTTCTTACTATCATTCTGGAAAAAAAAGAAGATCCCCCCACAGACCCATCCCATCTCACACACCACCAACAAAACCCCTAAAACAACCTATCCCCCTCCCCCTAAAAAAAAACAACAACCCCAAAACAAAACAAAACAACAAAACCCCCAACAAACTGCAAACTAAACTAAAATATGACTCAAACATCAAAATCTCTTGTCTTTGATAAGACAATCCATTTTTTTTCTTTAAAATAAACACTTGCTGCATTTTACTTCACACTGTCACAGAAACAATGGGCTTTAAATGCCAAGACCCTTTTAAAGAGAAAACACTCAATGCTCAGCACATGAGCGATGCATGTTGTATGCTCATTACGGAAGGTTTTATTTCTCTCGCATGACTAGTTCTTTTCTGGAACCTCTTGCAATGTATGCCATTGGGCAATGGGACGCCTGGGGTTGGCCAGCATATCACTCCAGTGGCGTAACTCTGTTCCTGATGAGTTGCAGCCCAAAAGGCAGCGTCCAATTGGCTCTGAGGTACCAATGCGGTCATAGTCAACCACTGTGATGATCAGCGTCACTTTCTGTTAAAGTAAGATGCAGAATTAATGTTGACAGATTAATCTTTTGAAATCTGACTTCCTTTATCTTCTTACTTGATTATTTGTCAGAAAGATCCCTCATGTTCATTTCATTCTTGTACATCGTATATACTAGCATTTAAAAACCTGTTATTTTTAATTTCATGATTTAATCATCTTTTTATGGAGAAGATGAAGAGCATTGAGAAAAAACAGCAACTGCTTTTATATGTCCAATTATCCGTAAACATCTTGATTCTTATATCATAAACAAAATAAAAGTAAGCTGTTGTTATTGACTTTTAACAGAACGGTCATAACATGCTTTAAATTGATATTTTTAAAAAAATGACCCCTGTGAGTTGAACAAATTTTCACATTAATTTGATTGCATCCATCAGCAGTTCTTTATAATTACCTTCACATTTGGTTTACACTTTTCAGAAGAAATTTTTTTATATACATTGAAATGTCCATGCCTGAATAAATAATTGACACATGTTATTATTCCTTTTAAACAATTGTTCCTTTTAAACAATTAGTATAGTTCAACTTAATCTATGATACATTATGAAAACGTTTTTTTAGAACAATGTACAATGATAAAGTCATTCCAAAAGAAATGTTAGACTCTTATGTTACCCTTCTTGAACTGAAGAACAATGGTGTATTATTCAATGTTATGTTTTATCTTAAAAACGACAATAATTTCTAGTTCTTCTGATACTAAATTATGTTTTACTTAGTCCTTACGTAGAACACAAACCTGAATGCCTTATACCAAAATGATCTTGCAAAAAAAGAAAAGTGCATTAAAAATACAACACATCACTAACAATGGCGCTCATACTATTTAATCACTGCTAATGTGCACCATAATTCCTGGTAAACAAGTTATAATTAATACCTGCTCAAGTTCTTAAATTTTCTCTTCTTTAACCCATTTATTTGACAAAAGTTTAAATCTCATTTAAGAATGAACTACAGCTATGAGGTAAATGGAGTTGGTGCAGTCTACTGCATGTGGCAAAATATTTTGGCTGTTCAAGTAGAACATTATATTGGCATTTAGGATGTGACTATGAATTAGGAAATGTTTAAGAAAATGTTGATTGGGATTGCTTTTGAGGCACTACACCAAAGACTGATCATGAAATCATTGACGATAATCCTTTCCAAAAGGCATCCATGATGCAGGGGTAAGCAGACAAGCTGTTATTTGGGGACGACTTTGTGATTTAGCAAAAAAAAACAACAAAACTTGATAACCATCGGATAAACCATCATTGACTGATAAGCTAAAAATAGGATGTCTTTGATGGAAAAGAGAACACCACAGTTGGACAGCACTGATTGGGCTTATGCCTTATTCAGTATTGAATTATCTTTTTACATTGTTTGCAGAGAAACAGGAACCATATATTACTGGAAGATAAGTAAGTCTACAATCCCAAAATGGTTCAAGAAAATGTAAAAATTTTCTTTGTAATGTTTGGAAGTGGTATAACATACAAACAATGTCAGGCTAGGTAGAGGAATTTAATATTCTTTTTTATGTAATATCCTCCATTGATTTTCATCCTGTGACAGTTTTCAGATACATGTAATGCCTCATCATATTGTTCTTACACAGTTTCTTAATACTGCTAATGTGACCACACTACGCTGAAAGCATTATAGTATTGATGAAGCAGATCTTATGCAATGCCCCAAAAACTATCAATATGAGCGTAACCTGTTTTTTAGACTTGATAATCATAATTTGCAGGTGTATACATCAAAGGAAGATAGGCCTATTTTTATTGTTTTTAAAGGGTCTCAGATGGCACAGAATTCATGATCCTTCTCATTATTATGTCAATCATAATCTACAAAATTTAATATCAATACTGTACCAATAAATATATCTATCCTGGAATACGATTAAAAGCATCCTAATTGTACATGCTCATAATCATTGCATTTTGCCTGAAGCTTAAACCACTATAACTTTTTGAGCTCGAAGTATCATGCAAAAATTAGAGAAAGAACACAATACTTTGACAAAAATGAAAAGAAAAATCTAAAACAACTTAATGAATAATATCTCTACTTCAAACACTGAACGTGCACATAAAAATAAAAAAACCCTGTAAGAATGTTATACATACAAGCAGGTGGTGTGAGATTAATAAAAGGAAAATTCCTAGCAAGGAACCAGTGGTACATAATTCCTTTTTTTAAAGACAATTTTGTAGAAAATGAAATAGGGTGCATATTTTCTTTGTTTTCATTAAAGTGATACAGTAGTAACAATATTATTTTATAAAATTCTAAGTCGAAACTTGATATGAAAAAAATTCCACATACTTAGAGTGATGCTTTATAATTCATGATAAAGTTGAAAATAACTTTAAAACTATATTGCGTTTAAGTTAAAATTGTAGGTAAAACTGACATTAGCTTTGAAATGTATCTGTGTTTAGGAAAATGATGACAATTTTGAAGTTTTCAAATTTGTTTTCTCATGTAAAGGAAACATGTGAATGAAGTAAATGTATTACAGGATTATTGTCTTTCTTTTTTGAGCAGAAAATTTCTCTATCTGGACACAATTTAATCTCACTGAGACATATGGAACAGTAAAGTACATTAAAACACAGGCTTCATTTGTGAATCCTTCTCTTAAATATCTTTTTTATCCAAACAAATTTAACAATTGTTGCATCATTATCACTCTCGTTCTCCTATCAATTTTTGCTTATTTATCTTTCTTTTTCTTATACACAATAACAATAACATCTTCAAACCTTTATTTTCTTTACCATAATTTTTTTGAGTGGCTGATGAAGGGATTAATGGGTTGATATCTGGAAGGATTTAAATGATTGGCTTCTATGTTTTCATCTTTTTCTTTAATGCATCATGAATTTTGGTTGCCTCAGCAAGACACCTGTATTAAATGAATGAAGAAGATTTGTATAGCGCTGGTCTCCTTAGAAACCTGTGCTCATAGTGCTGGGTGCCTTGTGGTCATAGGCTGCTGAGAGACTAAATGAGTTTTCAGTTTTCTCTCAAATATTGATAGGTTGTTTAATTCTCAGACAAACAGTGGTAGGACATTCCACAACTATGGTGCAGAGTTCTTAAAAGTTCTATTTGTGTCTTCCACAAATAAGAACACAAAGATGAAGAGCTGAATCAAATTGAAGTGATCCCGATGGTTTATGTAATGGTATTGCTTCTTTAAATAGACAGGTGCTGTGTCATTAAAAAGGCTCAGTACAATATTTCGGAAGAGATGATATTGTCTGGACAGTAGTTTTTAAGCCTATGCTTTCTATGATGTCAGGTTACCAAGGGTCTTTTGGCTGGCAAGAACTTGCAAATGGATTCTCTGAGTTTACTACCTGTATTCGATGACAAGTTAGTAAAATTCTGCTTATCATAGAATAAGAGTGGGAAGGGTGGAGGGTGGGGGGAGAAACTTTCTCGAAAAGTAAAAGAGCTGTCATGTTAACACCAGCAACCGTACCCATTTAAATGGAAAGAAAACTTAAATGGATAAATCAAAAAACAAAAGAAATTGGATTAAAGCACTTAACAGTGAGGAATGTGGAGTTAAATCATAATAAAGTCAGTAAGAATTTCAAACTCTTCTTACTTCCGGCTTTGTGTATTTTAGATGATTACAATGGTAGACTTACCATTTGCTGAAACATAAAAATTGATAGTCTGCTATTTTTGGAAATTTATGTATGTGAAACTTTCGCCGATCAGTTAATATAACCAGCTCTTCCCCTCTATTTTTAATTTTCTTTTGTTAGTCTGATAAATTGTACTGGGATTAAAAAAAAAAAAATTCTCCTAATTATTGTTTTTTTTCAATAGGAAGAAAATTAGCATTTTCTTCATTAAAGTTATGATTTGATTATGTATTGTACAGTATTTTTCTAAAAAGGTAGAAAGGTACAAGTGTTACAGAGAGAAGTATATGGTTACAATTTGACACAAAAAGGTAATGACTAGAGACAATGAACAGAGAAGAGATGAAAATGAGAATACATTATTTTTAAAATGTACAAACCTTCCATAGAAGTAGAGGCTACAGTGCTCATAATGTTGACAGCTATTTCTCTCTAATGCATAGACTTGAGCTCTCATTCCTAGCTATTTTTGACTTATCGACCCGTGCTAGGCTTCCTCTAGGGTGTTTGACATCGTAAAGCAAAAACACCCCAACAAAACAAACTCCATCCTATCACACAAATTTGTCATCTTTAAATTCAACTTGTTTCTGTATTCTGGCAAAGTCTGAACATTTTTATTGCATTAAAGGCTAAAAAAGAAAGGATTGTAATGACAAACCTTTAGTAAAATATGAAGACTCTTTAGACAATCTATATAAATAAGAAATGGTCCAGAAAAACATAATCTAAATACAATAATGTATTCAACTGTGCATTAATGTATACCTCAGCAAAATGTTGACAAGTTTTATGAGTTTATGAAGCATTACTATGATATATTGTCTTCTTCTAGGATGTTCATACGATTTTTACCCAAAATGCATGAACAACCTTACACACCTCAGAGAGATATTTCTCTGTACTTTATAACAAGTTAAATGCATTTTTTTTTTTTTAGCCCACAATGGTGTGACAGACTTAAAAGTACTTAAAATAAAAAGGTATATATTGTCCAGAACACAAACCTGACTCAGAGGACCCAAAAGCTTAAAACTTAAATGTATGCAGAGATCTTGGAACTGTGTTAGACTGTTCTCAACTTTGAAGCTATGTCAAGAGTTCCGATTTGGGATAGCAGAGACCCGATGTATTAAGGTAAAAGACTCTGTCAGTTAAGGAACCAGTGTTTTGTTTTAAATTGAAAGAAGAAAGGATTTTGAGGAAATCGCTTCTTTTTAAAAAAATGGAAATGCTTCAAGTTATTTTCAATTTAACTTAGCAGTTTTAAGATTTTCTTGTTTTCTTCCTCTAATAAATTGTTATTCATTTTTTAAATACTGAAGGGGAAAGCTTGACTTACATATCTACAATCACCACCTTTGGATTTTTGATAACTGAGAGTAAATTATTACTTCTTACAATGACACATGCAATAAAAAAAAAAAAAATTACTGCATTATTTCATATGCAAGGAAAAAAACCCACTTCATTTTCCCTCATCTGTTGAAGTAAAAAGTACAATAATCTTAAACATGGTACCTCCTTAAAATGTTAAGGGGTGTTCAGCATGAATGAGAGCGCAAGTCAACAATATGACTAATATGATGACAATTATAGAATACACTTTATCTACAGCCTACTTCTTTTCCTTCTCAACATAGCATTACCATCTGTTAACTGTAATAATGACAAGCACTAACAGTACCTGAATCTGTTCGAAAGGAACTTCAAATGTAAAAGATTCATTATAGTAGGGGTTCAAGGTGCATTTCTTGATGGTCGTCTTCTTCTTTTTCACCCGCTTTCCGTTGAGCATCAGCGATATTTTTACATAAGGATCTGCTCAAAACAAAGGAACAAAATGAACATAAAAGGGTAAAAAGAAACTTGTTGTCAACTGAAGAACCTTATCCGACACAACTGGATCACACAGGAGAAATCTTTTTTGGTCTAAAACATAAAATAAAAACATAACCAAAATTCAACTAAATCAATAAAAACAGAAATCCAATAAACATAGAGAGAGTGAAAGATGATATAAATAATAAGCAGCTAAATTAAAATGTTACTTTGGTGTAAAACTAAGATGCAGAGGAAGAAAAGAAAGAAATATTATGATTGCATTATAATAATACGTTCCAATAAAGCCTTTTAAATGTTTTGAAAATGTTATATAATATATCTTAACAAAAAATATTTTTTGAGGTATAAATTTTGCAAAAAGTAAAACAGAACAAAAATTAAAATAGAAAAACTTATGAGACTACAGAACCTTTTTTGGAAAAAAATCATACGGAGAAAAATGTATCGAAGAGAGATGCAGATGGTAAAAATAAAAACAATTAGTGCAATATAAAAGGAACATCCTTATGTTACCTTTACATTGAAAGTCTTTCACAAGATAAAGGTTTATCTCCCTTACAACAGGAAGCTAGAGGCCTACTTATACTTTATTGGTGTTTTCATGATTTCAATAGATTATTTTGGTCACAACCATAATTTCATTCAAGCAACAATGAAATGAAGAGCATAAATCTTATCAATATGTTTCATCCTACTTAAAATGTCATTGGACATAATTTATTCTTTTACACATCAAAATTTCTCTTGGATTATAGTTCTTGCTGCCTGTATGTGATGCCAAAAGCACCTAGCACTGCGGTATTGATAAGGAATTAGAAGGAAAATGTTCTTCAGGAACATCATGCCTTCATAAAACTTTGTATAATGAAAAAATAAAGCAATTTTTCCAAAGTAATGCCAAGTTAACTGAAAAAGTAACAGAAACATACCAATTAAAGCTTATTCAAATGAAACACCAATGAGACAAACTTAGTGGTCATTGAGGTCTTCTTCTTGGTTATATGTGCAACTAACATTCTTATCAATATGAGTAAAAAATATTCATTGAATAATCTTTCTTAACTTTTTCAAAAGTAGTAAAATTTAATGATTTTGTGTTTATCAGATTTTTCCGACATTAATGTCTTGTTACAAGATATGAGAAAAGTGTTAAGATGAAAAAAAAAAACAAAACCCAAACTAAAACAACAAAAAGCAAGCTATGAAATAACTGAAAAAAAAATATTAAAGAATGAGTAAAACTTAGTGCTTCAGGCATCTTTCTTGTTAGTCATTTGACAAACCATGCCCATTTCAATACAACATATTTTATATAAATTTCTTCATTGAAAAAGACAAATCAAATCCCATAAGAAAGCTAAGCGAATTAAAGTAGAAATTTCCAAAACAAATTCACACTTTCACAAAATGACACAAACTCAAAAAAAAATCTACATACTGGCATCTCAATTTAGACCAATGCAAAATGTTAAAATGATTTGAAAAAATGGGGGATAAGAGCAGGAAGACCTCTAGTTAAAAAAATACTCATATACAAAGTTCAGCAATGAAAAAGCAAAAGGATTCATAGGGGGAAAAGTGAGAAACTCAATTATATAAAAAGGTTTAAACAAAGAATGAAGAAATATTCCAAGTCAATTGAAATTTGAAAGGATTTTCATAAAAAAAAATAATAACCAGTCCAAGAAAAATGAAACAGTCAAGCAAAGTGCAAACTGGTGAAAAGAGAAAAAAAAATTGAAGAGCTTCTGTTCCTCAAAGCTACCTGAATCTGCTCAAAAGGGACCTCAAACCCAAAAGACTCGTTGAAGTAAGGGTTTAAGGTGTTTTTCTTAATGGTAGTTTTCTTCTTCTTAAGTCGCTTGCTGCCCTGGAGAAGGGCAATTTTCACATAGGGATCTGCAAATTGTTTTCAGGAACAAAGCTTTAAGTAAATAAACACTTTCTTTTTTTTGTAAGAGCTGGCTGAAGACAAATGAATACCATGTGAATCTTGCAGCAATGTTCACATTTGACAGAAAGGAAAAGATAAAAAAAGATGAAATGACATTATCCAAATTTAGGAACCATCCAGGCTGTTTGAAACTGTTACTTAAATGTTAGCATGTTATGTTAATGAAATGGTATTAATTTCTGTTATCTTCACAATTCAAGGCAATGTTATAAATGCTCCTAACATGAAAAGAGAGTAAGTCAGAGAGATGGAGGAAAGATTATATCTCTTTTGGAGCTAAACATTCCCTTAAGAACAGGAATTCAACCAAGAAATCAACCTCAAGAATCTTTTCGTTTTTTATATTTCTTCTCAAGGAGACCTCATTCTACCACCCATCTTTAAATAGACACACTCAAAACGACCTTGATAAAAGTTGGATTTAAAAATTGAAGAAAGCACTGACGGGCAAGCATTGAACATTATCGCCAGTCAAAAAAAGTTCAAGTTCAGGCTTGATCCCTGCCCTCCTTCAAATCATTGTGCCAAAATTTGTCCTTTGGGCTAGGTAAAATACAGTCAAAATTATGAAAATACCATAAACTGAGAAAGAGATAGAGGAAACTGCATGTTCAAAAATAGGCTTACATTTCTTGACAACATATCTATCTCAAAAAGGACTAAAAGAAGAACATTTGATGAAGTTAGAATTGGAAATAATATTTTTAAAAAAGGTCGAAATACCATGAAGATGATTATTACATCTTTTTCCTATGTCAAGTATACATTTTATCATGCCTTTTTATGTATTTTGACCTTCTGTTCCTTTTTGTCTGTTATGTTTTATTCAAACGGAATTTGGAATTCACTTTTACTCATTAGATAAATCAGTTCATCAATAAGGCTATGAAAGGGAATATCATACTTAATAAAGCTTTAAAATGAAATAGAACTGTTTTGGCTTCTTGTGTACAGAGCATTGAAATAAAAAGACTATCCTGCTGTTACTGCTGGTATAATAACATATGTTATATATATTCTGCATTTTTCCATTTTCTTATCTTTATGTAAAAGCTAGAAGAAAGCAAAAATACCAGAACTGCTCCGTGGCAAAAAGAACTTAGGTAAGTTAAGCAGATCAATTTCAAAGGCATGGATATGAGATTAGCTTGAAAAATGTAGTTGGCAATGTTAGCAAGTGAGTCCTGCTGCTTTCAATTGAAAAATTGACCCCAAAACTTAGTAAAGCAATGTCCTTATTCCCATTTGTATTTCAAAAGATCTGGCAAAATAGTAACATATCGTCCCTATAAGTCTCTAAATGCCTACGTCCAAAATTAGGTCACATCTTTTAGTGGCTTTATTCAACTAGAATGGGTGTTCCCCCCCTCCTCTATAAATATAAGACCCATGAAACCAATAAAAGTGACATTTTTTGTCATGGGATTTTCATACTTTCTCTTTCATTTTCAACTATTTATTCATTCTTTTTTGTCTCCCCTGTATAATTTGCTTTTCTGGACTTCCGTGTTTAGAGACTTACAGGGACGATATGTTAACCCTTCCTGCTCAATAGGTGAAAAGTTTTTATATGTCTGACATGAAAAGAAATGAAATCCCTGGAACTTTTGTACTTCCCAATCAATCATTCTTACATGTTATGTTATCTAAACTCTTTTCACATTTGGACATCATTTCAAGCGATATCAATATTTTCCACAAGCTACTGTAAGCCACAGAGTCCTCAAAATCAAAAATCATCCAGTTACTTCTTACAAAGAATCACACAAAATATTCCTTTATTCCCCATATCATTGAAAAAATTTGCATTGTGCCTTGATCTTGATCTATCCGACTTCGACAAATTTTCAAGTACTAGATCTGAAAGCTGGACCGAGGTCACGAAGGAGCCATACACTTTATTTGCATTGGCATCATAGCCTGAGGTAGAATGAACCTGACCCAATTGCATCTTCACATTTCTGTTGAGTGTTTGCAACAACCACAATGATACTCCACTTTCAAATATATCACAAAAAGCTGTGACTATGATTATCAGTATTTACTGCATGTCATCTGTAAGCTCATTGCATGTAATAAAAGAATAATTAAAGGTCCATTAAAGCTTAAGAGGCCCAAAGAGCAAGTAGTATGTATCTCCTTTTCCCTTGACATTAAGCAGAACATAGGATTTGTCACCTCTTGCTGCACATGATGTCAATTTAATGCAGGTTTATTCCCCCACACCCCCTCCCCCCACCTCCAGTAAGAACAGGTTCTCGGTTGTATCTAGACATAATAAGGAATCTCATGTGAAAAGTCTTTCCCAAGGACCCAACAAAAGTCACAGTGCCACTTGGATTTGAATCTCCTGTCTTGACTATGTACTCAAACATCCTAACCATTCTATCACCCTTGCCACTTGTATATAACCATATCTAAATCTACAAATCGACTCAATTAAACCGTACATAAAATCTATAGGACTAATCTCAAACTGTACATGAATTTCCAACTATACATCTGACATAGAGGGTTAAATACAGGAGGAAAATCTGTGCAATAGCTTGGTTGAGGATATTTCTTGAAATCTGAGTCAAACGCATAGTCTAAAAGTATCCATATAAGAACTATTTCAAAGCATCTGTAACCTCTCTTTAGTAATAACTATGTTCATAAAATAAGCACTGCTTCGAAGTAGGCAAATTCAGATATTTACCTAAGAAACAATGTTTAATATGGATATATCCTAACAACTGTTAAGGATAATATAATCATAGTTTAAAGTATTCTGAAGAGACGTAAGGTTAAATTAAAATCAAGCATGAATAAAGATAAAGATAAAGATTGCATTCACATAGTGCTTCCCACCATTCAAGAACAGCCTCAGAGTGTTTTACAATACTTCATCTCGTAGCTGGCATACCCCCTAGGGAGCATACAGCAAAGTGTAGCACATTAAGTGTGACGATACCAGTCTAATGCTGGGCACTGATTTAACAATACCCATCAAAATTTGCAACATTTAACATTACATTCTTTGTGGGTGATTCCATATCTCATAAAAATTGACCACATGAAAATAAATATGATTTTAAATGAGTTTTCATGAATTTATATAAACTTTTACTACCAAGCAACAACAAAAAATATATGTCTCGGTCATTGAGAGAACTTGATGCGAGCAGATGTGTAATAGTAGCCTTGATAACCTTAGGAGAACCTTTCAATCATTCTTTAACTGAATTCTATGGAATCAATCAGGCCATTTGATATAGACAGGGACTCAAATCTCAATCATTGTAGTGAATTGCTACAAACTGATCCATATTTTTGCTCTTCCTAGGATATTTTGTATTTGAGCATTCAACAGATTTTCTCAGGGGACATGTCATAAATGTATGAGAGCTACTGTTACATTGTAAGTCAAAATGAGACTTTTCAGCAGGATTTAATCTGTTTTCCGTTTACAAACTTCACAGAGACCTATCATGGAATTCAATTCAAATACTTATTCTGAGCAGGGCCTGCTAAAATAACATACCAAATAACCAAAACTGAGATTTTTGATAGTTCTCCTGGATGTCAACAATATCTAATCTGATAAGATGCAATGAGGCTGATGTTTGTGTTTCAAAGACAAAGATCTATCCAAATGAAATAAACTACTGTACCTGAGAGACCTCCGACATCCATCTTCTTCAGATTTTTGGCTTCCAGGATAACAACTGTTAATTTTCCAGCTGTGGGTACATATCGCAAGGAGAAGCAGATGTCTCCTAGCTTGTTTTCCTTTGAATGACAGAACATGAGTCATAATGATTTTTTTAAAAATTGCTAAATAACGTATCATTTTCATTTAGAAAGCGCACTTATCAGTTTATGATAAATAAGAAAATCAAACAGAAGACAAGACAAAGGTAATGAAAAGAATAAAACATTAACTTGAAAGAGCAAAACATTTTTCATTTTAATTCTTTTTGAGACATGCAGCTTTCATCTAAATTAGCTGCAATGCTATATAAAGCTAATTAAAACAAAATTACTCATGTTTTTAAGCATTTGGAGTCCCTGTGTACTAAGATATTGCTTGTGGTAGCTGACTGACTAACATCTGTAAGTAAACATTCCTCCACACTAAAACAAAACAAACACCCTCTTTTCTTTATGCAGCTGAAACATGGAGGATGAACAAGAAGCTAGAAGGCTAATTGAGAGGCTTGAAAGAAGGTAGCTGAGGAGAATCCTGAAGATTAGGTGGGAAGAGTGATTATTATTGAGCATTAAGTGAGTGTTAATAGCTGTGGGTTTTAAAAATCAATGTAGCCATAACTGCTTCATGTGAGCTTTGTCTGCAAGAACAAATTCCAAATTTAAGCACTGAGAAAAGGGCAAAAAAGTTTGTATACATGGTTTCAAAGTATAAACAATTTTAACATTCATATTTTAATTGCCAACCCAAAGACTCCGTTTGAGATTTCGTTCTTTAAAAAACAAAACAAAAACAAACAAAAACAAACAAAATAAAAACAAACCAACAACAAAAAAAACAACAATCAAACCTGAAAAATTTCCATGAGCACAAAAATGATTCTCTGAATTTTATAGAATAGTACTCCAGAATGGCTGAGAAAAAAATGTTGAAATGCATCATCAATGAAGTAACTTACCTTTTCTGACTCGCTGTCAGGAGCAGTCAAATCTTTCCATTCTTCTACAACACGGCCAAGGTCAATGGAGTTCAAAGGCACCTGGACCTGCCCAATTTGGTCATGTTTTGAAAACCGGTCAAAGTCGTAGACGGCGAAAGTTAGAATTTTGGAGCCGACTTCAGCATATGGAACCTAAAAATTTTTAAGCATTGCTTTGATTAATTCACATTATTCATATTCATATACAAACTGTACATGAGATGAAATATAAGAATAATAACAAATTCTCAACAGTTTGTGTAATGTACAATTGTAAATATTAAATGTTATAAAGAAATTATATGGAATAAATATATTTACACAGATGAAAGAGATGAATTGATGGTGGTGGAAAAGTTTTCAATTGATGACATCCAAACCTCAGAGAAAATTAATTGACTATCTATTTGCAGAAGGTTAAATTCAATGCATGGAGCATGAAGGACTCAATAAAGGGGCTATAACTATGTATTAATGTCCTTATATAAATGAACTTTAACTTGAACTTGAAGTGTACAAGTCCCTTTAAGACCCCTTTGCCAGACTGTGTCGTATCTGTACTTCTAAATTACTGGAGATTGGGCTGTGCTGTGGGGTCATGTAGCATGTTTTGATCTTTCCAGTACTCCAAGAAATGTGTAAGCTGTTTTGTAATCAATATCCTTAGAAGAGATTTTCATTATTTTTGGCAACATATCCAGGTGTTAAATGAGTGCAAAGACATGTCAGATTCAATTGTTACTGATGTGAGCTCTTAATCAAATGTAGTGTGAGTCTTTTGGTGGTCTCCAGCAAGCATATTCTCATACCCTTGGGGAAGGTATTGAACTCCAAGTTTTGGCAAACTTCAGGAAGGTGCAAGTTGGGTTCCTGACTACAATAACGGCAATAAATTATCATATCAGATGGTACATTTCAATCACCTAACAAACTGCAACTGCAACTGAAAACGTTTTGACATGAAATAGTCAGATGGGATGAATGATGTGTAGACAGTGCATCTGTATTTATGCATGATATGGACTATAAATTTGTCCTGAATTTAGATCTTGCAGTTTGGAGTGCAATATTCATTTGGTTGGCTCAAATTGCACATATCAGTATTATGACAATTTCTGATGTCTCAAAGATCAAAATACCTTCCTGTTCTTGATAGAGAGTTTTCACTCATTCATTATGAATTTATATGCCTTCATTTTTTCTCTCAAATCCTGAAAAGTTTTACTTTTTACTCAAAATTTAAGGTTTTTAGGGTAGGCTCCTAATAATATGTAAATACTATAGTGTGTTTAAACATGTGAGGCTTGTTGTGAAAATGAATCCCATACAAGTTGAAGTTACTGTATGTTCTGATATCAAAGTCTTACCTTGAAAGTGAAACTTTCATTGAAAACTGGATTCAAGGTCTTACGGTGAACTTTGGTCTCATACTTTTTCTTTTTATCCGGTAGCAAGTAAACCTTGACATAGGGGTCACTTGTGCCAGACATGTCCATTCCTGGCAGATCTGCTGCCTGAATCACATTGACAGACAGCTGCCGTGAGAGAAATCGAAAGGTAGATATGAAATTGGAGACAAAAGCCTATGCCATAAAGATATTGAAATTATGAAACAAAAAAAACAAAAACAAAACCCAAGAGCAACAACAACAAAAACAACAACAAAGAACAAGACAAAATGATGGAGTTAACAGGATCGAAAAGACATTTATTTGAAAATCTAAGAATGACGCTTAAAGAAGGCGGCTGGTAGAAGGTGGAGAAGAAAAGAATGATTCAAAACCGCAAACATATTATATCTGTCAATGTTGTTTGTTTGGAATGCTCTACGAATAGTTGGGTCATAAGAAAAAGTCGAGGTTTTGGAAAGGGACAAGAGAAACATACACTCATAGGCACACAAAACAATAACGAACGACAACAGCAACAACAACAATAATGACAACACCAAACACAACAAAACTAACAAATAGGATGAGTTTTAGAAATGGCTTCTACAGGTTTAATAGACTATTGCTCCTCGTTTCCACCTCTCCCGAAACGCCCCCACCCCATCCAACCTCCACACACATGTACACTGCATCTCTCTCTCTCTCTCTCTCTCTCTCTCTCTCTCCCCAGCATTTAGGTAATGTGTTATCGATTTGTTTCAGCTGGCTTGTATGGCTGTTTTCAACCTCATGCTTAAGGCAGAGTGCTGGATTCTCCTCCTCCTCCTACAACAACAACAACAACAACAACTACTACTACTACTACTGCTACTACTACTACTACTACTACTACTATTGCTGCTGCTGCTGCTGCTGCTGCTGCTACTACTATCACTACTACTACTACTCCTACTCCTACTCCTACTCCTACTACTACTACTACTACTACTACTACTACTACTTTTTATTCTTTATGGTCTTTTCGTTCTTCCTTCTCCACCACCTCCTCCTCCTCCTCCTCCTCCTCCTCCTACTACTACTACTCTTTAAACATATTGGTGCCCTGCTCCTAGCCCTCCACCTCCTCCTCCTCCTCCTCCTCCTACTACTACTACTACTACTACTACTACTACTGCTACAATTTCAACTTCTTCTTCTTGTCCTCTTCCCAGCCCTCCTCCTCCTCCTATTACTACTACTACTACTACTACTACTACTACTACTACTACTACTACTACTACTACTACTACTACTACTA
>JAOYNN010062103.1:0-12217 GCA_025770095.1 Goniobranchus kuniei | reverse complement strand
CTCTCTCTCTCTCTCTCTCTCTCTCTCTCTCTCTCTCTCTCTCTCTCTCTCTCTCTCTCTCTCTCTCGCTCTCACTTATTTGCACACAAAATAGGGCCTATACTGTCCCCATTGCTCACAAACACACACTCGCACATCGGCTGCAACACACAAGCACGCAATTACTGAAAATACCATCTACGTCACACTAGGCCTAGCGAGGTGTCAAGGCTGTAATGAAACAGGCCTAGGCCAATAAACCTATAGACCTTGCCGCCTACTTTGCTGCATCTCTTTGTTTGTCTTTTTAAGCAAAGCCAGCTGGATAATCAAGTCATAGTGTGCCATCCATACAAGTTGAGTTTTGCACGCCCCGTATTTTCTCTCTCAGAAATAGTTATAGATCTCTACATTATGTAGATCTATATATGAAACAGTGGGATTCTTCTCACGAACCGGCCCGAGCAGAGTTGAGCTGAGGATTCTCGGCTGACAACAGTGCAGCCGTGGATCCGAGCCCGACACCAGCGCTGCCGCGGATATCCACAGATAACTTTCCACCCTGATATAACTATATAAACTAAAGACCAGTGGGTAGTGGGCAATATCAAGTCTTTTTAAGCAACAGACTATTCAATGAGGGTTTCACAATCTACAGTCCCCGGCTATGTTAGGAGGCAAAAACAGTAGGTTAACAATGCATGTAAATGGATTGTCAAGGAAATTTTACGTAGTAAGGAGGACAACAGAAATAGAAAATAACTTATACGATGACCTTTTGTATACAGAAAAACATAATAAATACCTCTCTATCCCATTCAATTGCTTTGGGATTTGCAACTAGCGTCGTCCATATATCTCTAGCTCTGTTCCATGGCAGGTACAAAACTCCTTCTTGCAGAACATATCGCAGAAACGTCAGGTGGGTCGTGATATACTGCACAAAACAGCATAAAAAATAAAAAGGAAGACATTTGAATTCCCTCTTCTATCTGCAACAACCAAAGAAGTTAACCAAATTAAAAGGTAAAAGTGATGTGTTTGTTTTCTTCTTCAAATTCATATGGAATAGATATTTTGAGCTTCTAAAATAGAGGGAGCAAAAGACAGTATCCATGATTTAATTCAAAAACCAACGTACTGACACAGGAGAATTCTGTCTTCCCTCCTTCATTTTTGTTAAAAATAATGTTAAAGCACACACACAAAACAGAGATACATCTCAGTAAGAAAGGTTTAATTTGCAAATTGTACATGATTAAGATTTAGAGGTAGAGGTGGCTGACATGAATATACTGCATTCCTCTGTGAGAGTAATGAGATTGGACAACATCAGACTGGCGTCCATTAGAAACAGTACTCAGGTTTTACATTTGGAGACAAGGCATGAAGGTGGGTGTAGATGGAGATGATTCAGACATGTTCAGTTGGTAATGAAGAGTACTTGAAAAGGAAATGTTACAGATGTCTTCTTTTAATTTATTTATTTAGTGTTTTTGGCTCAGTTCAACTACAAAGGTCATCTGAGCACCCAGATGTCATTGCTAGGTAAGAGGAAAAGAGGAGACTAAGAGAAATTGTGCGAAGGGAATTAAGGAAGATATAATAACACTTGGTATGAGTGAAAAGGATGCCTTGAACAGGACCAGCTGGAGACAGAAAATCTGCTGAGTATAAACCTTACATGATAAGCCTAAATAAGAAGACAGAGACATCATTAAAATTGCAAAGCCAGAAGTATATCTATTTAGTGAAACTTGAACCTTAAAGAGCATGAATCAAAGTGGATTACAGGCATCCAAAATGAAATATTTAAGACAATATGATAGGCAAGACAAAATCAGAAAGAAACTGAGCAAAAGTCTGAAAATTTACAATAACAAGTTGAAGGAACATTTAGTTTCAACCAAGACATGTGAAGGTGTAATAGTTAATGATACAGGTCGAAATGAAGGAAGAAGAAAGGAGTATCTATCATGAAAGCAATGTAAATCAAAGACTTCTCTTAGACGTAGAATATCCCTTTTTATTTATATTTCCTTCAAATTCATTGAAATGAAGTAAGTCACAATTCCGCAGTGATATTATAGAGTTACATAAACAGTAGATCAGAAGGGAAACAATCTCTGTCACCATAGAAGAAAAACATTTACTTTATTCAGCAGCTGAAGGAAGATTGAAATTATACAAACAATAATCAATAAATGAAAACTCACATCTGAATGAGGGTATCTGCCATCTACTAGAGTACCTGGCTTCAAAGGGTCATCCCCAACTGTTGCCACAGCCTGTTTGTGACATTTCACAAGGCTGTTTGTTGCCAACTTGATAACGTCACTGCTTTTATTTAATTCATTGATCACACCCTGAAAAGGAAACAACACATGCCATCATTTTGACTGTGATTCTTACCAACTCTGGATTTCAATAAAAGCAACCTTATTCTTGAAAATAACTTTGATTTGAATTTCATTCATATAGCCAGAAAGTTTATGCTAACGTTGACATACAAATTCTGTTTGAGAATAACACCCAACCTCTGACTTTGAGATATGGGGAGATTTGAAATAAAATCAGGGAAGAACAGAAAAACTGGAGAGGTTTTAACATTTACTTGGCAAATAAGACACCATAATTGTACAATCAGACAAGGCTAGTGCAGCTGAGGAATTCAATAGTTAAAGGGTATTTGTGAGGGTTTTGCTTTTGGTAAAGTAATTTTATGCTCTTAAAATTTAGGGTTTTATTACTATGAGGCCAAGTGACAAAACTTTGGAGAGGACTGAACTAAACTGGTGCACCTACTAGCTTATAAACTTTGGAAAAAGTGGGAGATTTCAGACAAACAGTGGAGAGGGGGGGCTAAACCTGATCCAAAACTGGGAAGAGTCCCTAGATACTAGGGAGAGTTCCTAGATACTGGGGAAAGTAAATAGATGCTAGGGAGAGTCCCTATATACTGGGGAGAGTTCCTTGATATTAAGGAGAATTCCTAAATGCTAGGGAGAATTCCTAGATACTAGGCAGAGTCCTTAAATACTGTGGAGAGTCCCTAGGAAGTGAGGGGTGTTCATTGAAACTGGGAAGAGTCCCTAGATAAACCCTGGTGCCGTTATTCACATTTTCAAGTTCTTCTCCATCAATTTGGATGATCGCATCTTCGCACTTTTGTCTTTTTGGCATTCTAATCTGAAAATTAATTGCAGACTACTAAAATTGAAATATAAAAAGTCTCCTTTTAATTTTTTTTTTTAATATCTTGAAAGAAATGTAAATATTGTAAAATTGGGCATAGAATGACTTGTGTCTTAATTCTCCACACAAAGTAGCAGACCCACAAGTTACAATAATAATAATAATAATAATAATAATAACAATAATAATAATAATAAAGTCAAATATTTATTTTGCGCCAAAAGCTCCTCCCATACAGAGGGCTCTGGGCGCAGAACAGTTATGAAAGTGAAAAACACTACAACATAGTCCGAAAATCAATCAAATGCTTGTCTAAAAAGAAACGTCTTCAGTCGATTTTTTAAAGATTTCAAATGTTGCGGACAGGCAGATTTCTGATGGAAGAATATTCCATAATTTTGGGGCTTAGCATTGAAAACTACGATTGCCAGCTTCCAGGCAAGAGCGCGGGACTTTAAGTCGGCATTGGTCATTGGATGAGCGGAGTGGAGTGTCCTGCCAGGTTGATAGGGCTCCAGTAGATCACTGAAATACTTTGGGGCTGCGCTGTTCAGGCATTTGTATAAAGTCGTTGATGCCTTGAATTGCACCCGTTCCTGAACTGGAAGCGAGAGTAACTGTTGGAGGAGTACGGAGGCATCATAGTTCTTTTTCTTCTGGAGAACAATTCGATTGGCGTAATTTTGAAGGGTCTGCAGGCATTTTAGTTGAACTTGTGGAAGGCCAAAAAATAACGAGTTGCAACAGTCGACTTTGGAAAAGATTAGAGAAAGAATCAGTTTCATGCAAGCTGCTGCTGTTGTGTAGGGCCTGATGGTTCTGATGTTTTTGAGACTGACTATAACACTCATTTCAATCAGATTGATGTAACTATCCATTGACAAGTTCTTGCGAATCACAGCTTATTACCACCTGCACAGATTTCTCAAACATCATAAATGAAGGACGTCAGACAGATGCCATCCTTTTAGACTTAAGCAAGGCTTTCAACAAAGTCCACCACCAAAGCCTTTTAAGAAAACTTGATCATTACGGTATAAGAGAAAATGCCTATTCTCGGATAGCATCATTAATTTCCGAGCGTACACAAAGAGTAATGATTGACAATCAATTGTCATCTTCACTCCCTGTCCTTTCTGGTGTACCACAAGGAATTGTATTAGGCCCGCTTCTGTTTCTCAAGTACATAAATGACATGCCAACAAGAATATCGAAAGATTCTAAAATTACACTGTTTGCTGATGATAGTCTTTATTCAGAGAAATAAAAACGAAGAAAGATACAGAAATGCTGCAGGAGGATTTTAATAGTCTACAGGCTTGGGAGCAAGAATGGAAGATGCAATTTCACCCGGAGAAAGTCAAGTTATGAGAATAACCAACAAACAGAAGTAATAAGAGCCGACTACTACATTCACAATCAGAAATTAGAAACAACAGCAAAAGCAGAATATCTTGGCTTAACTACAGACGACAAAATGTCATGGCAACATCATATTGACAAAACATGCAAAAAAAGCTAACTCCAGACTAGGATTCCTAAGGTGAAACTTGCAAAGCTGTCCAAAAAACATCAAAGAAAAATGCTATAAAGTCCTTGTATGACCAATCATGGAATATAGTGCTAGCATTTGGGATCCACAATCTCAAAACGAAGTTGACAAACTCGAAAGAATACAGAGAAGAGCATGCAGTTTGTGCATGACATATACAGCAGATCCGAAAGTGTGAGCGCAATGATGAGGAATGCTAAATGGCCATGCTTGAGTGAAAGGAGATCTAGACAGAAAATCAAGATCCTTCTCAAAGCTCGGAAAGGCAAAATGGTGATACCTATGGGAGGCCGTAGAAACAATCCAAGAAAGAACAACCCCATACACAAGAGTAAACGTCCACCTGAACTCTTTCCTACAAAGTACTATCCGATTGTGGAATTCCCTACCCGAGAACATTAGAAACATAAAGAACACAAATAATTCGAGCAACAACTACTGAATATAACCTTGAGATCAGAATAGACCTGTCTTTCCATCACACACACACACAGTCGCGATTATCTTCATTCTCATGAAGCTGTGACTAAGTGGATTGAATTGGACTGGACTGGACAAGTAACTATCTAGGACGAAGCCAAGGTTCTTGACATTATTAAGTTGAAGACTTAATATTAAATTCATTAAATTTTATAAATATCTTCCCACTTGAAATCACAAATCATAAAGGGAAAATTAAAAAGAAAAATTGTATATTAGTCTTCAAAGGCTCAAAGGCAAAACTGAGAAATCAAAGTAAAATTCAGGCTCTGGTGTATTGAATAAAGGAGGGAAATTGATATACTGATGAATTGCTTCTATAAAGTTACCCTTTGAAATTTGTCACATCAAACAATAGCTTTTAGTTCCAACCAAACACCAATACAAACAAGAAAAACAAGTTAAGGTAAAATAGCATTAAATTTGTTTGTAAACTTTTTCTAGTTACAAACAGAACTGTGTAAAGAAAAAGGTGTCACTTCACCTTGTCTGTTTTCTGGATTGCATGCTTGACAATATTTTTGCTGATAGACATGAGCTGACGAAGGGCTGGCAAGACACAAGCACCCTGAAAAGATTTGTGAAACTACATTGATAGAGGAGAAACTCAAAAAACTCAATAACAAAACACACTTTCACCTTAAATACAAAATGAAAACACCATCAAGGTGATCAGAATAAAATAGGGCCCACATAGATCATATTAAAAACTGCAAGTATCATAAAGACTGAACATGTGGGAAATCTAATCTATCTAACTCAACATGATATGCCTTAATATCGACATTTTTGAAACATATTTCTTATGTAGGAGTATTTTACAAATACTATAATGGGGAGTCACATACAGGCTTCCATTACATTCTCAAATGGCCTTGACATATAAGTGGGCCAGAAAAACAGACACATTCATAAAAGAAATCATACATCTATATACTATTTGCAGACCAAATTGGTTAACTTATATTACATCAACTAGTAAAGGACTCTAAACCGAGAAATTGAACTGACATTTATAACTACCTTTTTGATGTCTTCAATACACTTATTTACATATTGCAGTTTAACTTGCTCTTTGACACTGTAGGAATCGGACAAAATGACATGGTGCTGGTCTAAAGCTTGTTCTATCAAATGGGTACTTAGAGATGGAAGATGGGACAAATCCCACAGGAGCTGTAGAACCTACGAACATAAAAAGGAAATTAACATTGAATATTCCCATCGCAATAATACAATATTTTTTTTCCATTCCAATTTGCTTGAACAAACAAAACTACAACATTTTGTTCTACACACAGAGATACACTAGGTCTATATCAACAAAACTATCAGACCTGAGTGATATTTTTCCTATATAGTGCCAAATTGCTCATAAAATTACCTAGAAATAAACAAAAAATGTTGTATTTAAACACTTACACTTGTAGTTGTTTTGGCCACTTTTGAATCTTTGCCAATTTTCCCTATCAAGGTTAAGAGTTTTTCTTTGATCCTGTCTGTATCTTCCCGCCATTTCTGAAGCAAGATAAAAGCAAATTGTCAATATATTTTAATGAAGAGAACTTACTAAGGGAATGAGAAAATGTATGAAGCATAGAGTATGAAAGAGAAATCATACATTCCATTGAATGACTTCTGACCCATATTGATAATTGTTTGCATTGCTTGTACACTTTATTTGTCAGCAATGGGCAAAGTGTTACAGTGCTTGTTTGCAGAGTAAGAAACCTGTGGTTTGAACCTCAGAAATGACAGATTCCAACATTGGGTCCTTATAACGCCGACTTTTAAACTCTTCCCATGTACAGAATGGGTACCAGCACAAAAGGCTGCAATAAACTGACAAATTGTAAAGTGCTTTATAATTATCACCCATCCAAAGCCACAGAAACTATGGATAAACTTGAACTCTACAAACTCAATGAGCTTGAATGAGCTTTACCAAACTAACATATCTTTGGTATTTCTTTTAAACCAAAACTATGATCTTTAGGCCATCTAATTCTGTGTTTAATCTACCTGACACAAGCATATGGAAAGATTAATAAGACAATAAAATCTGAGACTTAGGTGCCCTGTTTACCTTCTCTATCAGATGAAAAAGGTGCTCAAGGAGGCATGAGTCAAATTTGACCGCAGCAGCAGCTATAATGGAATGAATGTTGTCAATGACGTTATTTGTCTGTCCATTCTGAAAAAAATTGGAAAGGAATCAATGAATGGATTTAGCATATCTTCAATGGAACCCAATACAAAAAAACCCAACTCTTTTCATGACAAACCTTTAATGACAATTCATTTTTAAGAGAATTCTTCACATTTTGTAAAAATATATGATGACTTGAATTAATCAGAAAAAAAAGTAAATGCTAGAATAAAACTCCAATAGTGCTTTATGATACTCTATTCAAAATAAAAACGCACAAGAAACATGAGAGAAATATGCTAATGACTTTTCTGAAAAGGATCTTAATCATATATTCTGCCGCAAAGTTCATCTTATGTTTTCTTGAAAAAAACTCTAGTGAATTGTACGTAAAAACTATCTACAAATCTTCAGCAAAATAGTGCGAAATTCTGTCATTTGAATGCAGATATAATACATTAAAAAACTTACCTGCATTTTCCATATCATTGTTAATTCATCAACAGACAATCTTGACCCCAGGAAATCTACAATCCCTTTGATTTTATCACAGTACTGAGCTTGATCAATGTTTCCTTAAGTAAAAAATATGAAAAGAAAAAATGATTAAAATTGGTATGGGAAGAATTTCAACAAAAGTCTGTATATTCTTAGAAAAACAATACAAAAATATGGTCAACGTTAAATTCTATGTAAAATACATCATTAATAATATGAGATATTTATTTCACCCAAACCCAAAAATAGGACAGGGAACAAAAATGCTAATACAATGATAAAGAAAGAAAAAAATAATTGAAGAAATAGAACTAAATTGTGAGGTTTAATTACAAAATTGAGATAAAGATGTTTAATTACAGAACTGAACTAAAATCTGCTCTTGTGTATATTAAAAATGTGTTTTGTTAGAGAACTGAAATTAAACAATTTGTTACAGAACTGCCATTAAATATTTGCTGTAGAAAACATTTCTTTCTGCATAAAATCTTCTATTTCCTCTCCTAAAATAAAAGCAAAGCTCTGTATCTAAAATTCAAATTCAGTTTTCACCTCCAGCAACCCATTCTACCCATTCATTCACCATGGTCAGTCCAAGTGTACGTGACCACATGAGTTCGAGCCTCGCGAGTGTATGGTCAGGTTCATAACTGCAAATCATCAGCAGTGTGTCCTTGGGTAAGGCACTCTACCTTGCTTACCTCACTTGACTCAGGTGTGAATGAGTACCTGGCCATTAAGATAGCGCTGTCTTTGTCTGAAAAAATGTATTCGCACCTAACAGGCTGCAAATTTTATTCTAAATGTTCTGTGTTGCTGTTGGTCAGAGGAGTAAAATGTCATTGTACAAAGCGCTTGAGCATGGCTACACCATGGAACATGCACTATATAAATGCCATCTTTACTTCTTTACTTTATATATATAATGACAATTCTAAGATTTGCTTCTTTCAAATTTGTAAGCTTTATAAATTCTTCTTCAAATAGCATTAAATGTGGGATATTTACACCTGATGGGACTCACCCTCCAAAGCGATGGACAAAATTTTATTTTCAACCAGCCAATCAAGAATTTTATCAGCATTTATAACCATAGCAGCTTTTCCCATGCGAGATCCATTCAGATCATCAATGAGCTTTGTCACCTGCAAGGTCAAAAACAATACACAGGATAATAAAGAAAGAAGAAGAAAAAATGCACTGTAGGAATCACATTGAACGAACAAAATATTGTTAAACTGAATGTATGCAATATTATCTTACTATGCAGAATTATCTTATCAGTTTAAAATACAATACTGGATTTTACATTTGAATTCCACAAAATAAAGAAAGCTCATGGAGGAGTAACGCCAATCATTGCACCATGTAAAACCTCTATATTCTATCTCTGCTTCTCTCATTCACAACAATCCAAAAGACTACAATAAGTAATAGTATGACATTCTTTATAGCACAACAATCATGAATTTACAAAAAAACAAATGAATATAAAACCTCCTTCAAGGCATTCATCTTGGCATTAAAGTGGGGAGACTTAAGCATGCGAAGTGTGATCTCAAGCCGTAAGCCATCAAGATTGTCAGCATCTTCCTTCCACATATGCAAACATAAAAGCTTCATTGAGCTCAATAAGTCAGAGACACTTCCAATTTTCTGTTGGAAATGAGATTTAAATGTATTGTGAAAGAGGAAATTCCAAGAAAAATTTCAAGCATCTGTACATTTACTTATATTAATTATATAAAAATGTAAGCATTTAATTTGATTTTGACACAGACTATTTGACTTTTTCCAGTTGAGAATGTGGTAAGTCTGGCTTGAGAGAGAAAAGTAAATCATTCATGAAAAGAGATAATACTTTCTGCATCTGTTTAAGATATAAATTAATAGTAGTGTCTTGTTAGGTGAGGAGGTGAATTATAGTTTCGGACACAGTTTTTTCACAAAATGTTATTCAACACCCGTAAATCTAGAACGACTTTACAAAGCTAGTCTACCTTAAATTTCACTTTAACCATTGTAAATGTTTGTATTGTGGGCAAAAAATAGTCAACAAAGACATCTTTTTCTCTACTTTCATTTTCTCAAATTGAATGTAAGGTTGTTTATTGTTTTTTCCCACCCCCATTTATCACTTTTAGAATTCAAAGCCTTACTATGACCCTTAAAAAACCCTAGCCCTCAGCCATAATATTTGTTAAAAGTCAAATTTTTCCAGTCATATCACCTAGACCTCAGGGTTAAAAAAAAACAACTAAACAACCCAAGACACTACTCATTTGGCCCGTATGTAAAAGATTTTGTCAGAAAAGTCTCAGTGTTCATTCACCAATGAAGGACGCTAAACTTTCCTAGTGTTTATGCCAACAACTCATGTGCAGTTCAGATGTAGAATGATATGGTGAAGTTTTGACCTAAAATGTATTTATTAGATTTCACAAATTTATCCTTAGGAAGCAATGATCAAACAATTCATTCAAAACTCAAACTTTAGCCTGTCTCTAACTCTTGTAGAATTTGCTGAGGTGTTTTGGGTTTTTTTTTCTTTTTGAGGAGTGTTGGGTTTATCTTCTATGCTAAACAATACATATCTCATACTCTACAGAGGCATTTTAAATTTCTTAAAACTATAAACAACAATAATCAGGTATCCATCTTATTCTCTTAACTTTAAATATTTGTCAAAGTTTAAAAGATGCTGCACCTTTTCTTTCAAGTCTTTCTCCTCAAGAGCCTGTATGTGCTTGATAGCATGTTCCATCCCTGGTCGCAATGAGGTTTCAATGACTTTTTTATTGAGAAATTCAGCACAAACTCCGAAAGGCTTTAGCAGCAATGACATGGTCTGAAAATAGGATATCATATTTTTGTAGGAAGAATTTTAACTAAGGATTATAACAAGTGACTCAGAAAAGTGTTTATAGCAGTAAAGTATTACGCTCGAAGGAGGTCACTGCCTTAGAGGCCAGTGGTCCTGTGTAACAAAAAAACCCCAAAACCTGAGCTTTTATATAGCAATAAATCCACTAAATGTGCTCAAAGCGCTTTACAAGAGTTCCCCGACATGCCCTTTTCAACCAAATATCTTCTCAACTCCATTTGGAGTACACAGAGATGCATCCTTTTCACAAACGCACTTGCTCTAGCATACTGACAAGATCTTCCTCTGCCTAAGGTCGGGTGCTCAATAACACCTGAGTGGGGTGAGGAAATGTATGTAAACAGCCTTTCCCAAGGACTAAACAGCACCACTGCCCGGCTTGGCCTTGAACTTGAACCCCCGCGGTTACAAGTCCTATGCACTGACCTCACAGCCACGCTGCCATACATAACAGATTTTTTTCTCTGCAAAAGTCATCTTTAAAAGACTCAGCATATACCTCAGAGGCCACTTTCTTTTCAGCTGGCCAAACCCTTAGATGATCAATTTTTTTTTCGTATCTGCAAATTGCTTCTTTGTTGGGAGTTTTAGACAACAAAATGAATACCTGCACCCTGATTAGTATGCTTACCTATGCTAAGCATACCTTTGCTGGCTGTTTTGATGTCATCCATGAAACACCAGCCATAACATTTAGTGGCAATGCATGGGTCTGCTGATGAGAGTTTGGTGGTCCACATACCCATCATGGTTCCCCATTCAACTTCTAGGCACTACCCAGTCTATCCCACATCACAAAGCTTTTAATTTCTAAGAATTTGAATGTTGTAAGGCAAAATTAAATGAAAAGTTGTGATGGCCCTTGAAACCTGTCACATTTTTTAAAAGGCACCAAAGCATACCAGAATATCAATATCCTCAGATTCCAGATGTGTCTTCACATGTTGAAAGCCTCCACGATAGCCAAACTGTGGAAAGATGGAGCAGCATTGACTTGTTTAAAAAAAGGCGATGGAGTCACTACTTCTTTTATACATGTACATGAAAAGCACAAATAGGAAAATGAAAACAACAAAGTTCTACTTTAAGCTTCACAAAAAATGCTATAGACTATTGCTTGAAGACCATTAACATTAAGGCAACAAATTTATTCACTCAATTAATATACAACACTGGTATGAACAAAGAAATTTTACACGTCAATAATGACTTCATATTTAGAGACTTACTGTATTGATTAAATTTGTGAGCCAGCCATAGGGAGTCTGAAAAGAAAATGACAACATAGGAAAATGATGCAAAAGTAGCTCTGACCAGATATTTATAATAAGTAAGAAGAAAGATGAGCTTGAATGGACACAGGTAATAAGAATGCATGGAAAAAATTATAAATTAAACAATGTATTGATGGATAAAACTGGAGAGTCAGAGTGAGAGAGAGAGAGAGAGAGAGAGAGAGAGAGAGAGAGAGAGAGAGAGA
>JAOYNN010061992.1:0-12223 GCA_025770095.1 Goniobranchus kuniei | reverse complement strand
ACTACTACTACTACTACTACTACTACTACTACTACTACTACTACTACTACTACTACTGGCATGGGGAAATGCAACAACTACACCTCAAATGAAATAAGGGTGGATAAAAACATGGCATGCGATTTTAAATAATCGTATCTTCTATGTAACACCGTAAAATGCAGACTACGTTTGCATGATTTCCTCTGCCTTGTGCTATCATTTTTTTCCCCTTGGAAATGTACAGACATGGACCCCTGCTTTCCTTATTCCGTCATCACCCAAGCCTGAATTGAAATGAAGGCGTAAACGGTCTACTGCGTTAGCCAAAGTAAGTCTGACTTTATAATGGTGCTTTGTACTCCCTCTCTCTCCCCCCCCCTCTCTTAACAAATTCCGTTCTTTCATTTTAAACTGAATCATTAAATATTCAAGTAGTTGCATTAATCTGTTTTCTCGTTTACATCTGGTGACTGTTTTTTTCTTTTTCTCTCTCTGTCTTTTTTGTTTTGCATGTAAGGAAAAAAAAACCCCAAAACAAAACATTTCATTACTCATACCATATTATCACCTTTAAGTTGATGCGTTTAAGGTGGAGGGAGACATCATTCTTTACCTTACACTTCATGGAGACTCTAACAAAAAGGTTTTTGACTCTCTGGTCTCAAGATACAATTGCTAAAATGTGAACTAACATCACTTCAAATTCATTTACACTTTGGGACTCCATAATGTGTAGATTTTTTCAGGCATAAAGTCTTATGTAATTTTTAACTACACTATTCGCTGATAGTGAATAAAGGTTTATATAATTCCCTTTTTTGGCACTGTAAATATAATGTAATTTGACACGATTAAAAGATCCAATTATTATTTTTGCTATGTTTCTCCCCTTTCTTTTTCGTCTTACCCCACTCATTGGTTCCTCAATAACGAAAACTGCATTGTATAAGCTTGCTTTGTTCATGTAGACATTAAGCTGAAGATAGTCCTTTTTTAGTGTGCTAATTATTTTCCCAACGTTTTGATAATTGAGATGGGAAAAGCAATTGCGAGAATAAAATATTCATCCACAATGGTTTCATCTAAATGCAGATGTCAAATTTTAGCAACAACGCAAAAGTATGTTAAATTGCGATGTTTGCATGTGCCCATCTAAATTGTTATTCATAACGCTTATCATCTTCTCTTCTCACCTTATCCGTCGTTTTCTGCCCTTGGGTTATCCATTATATAATGAAGGTCTTGACATAACCTCAATTATTTTCACTGGAATAACATACAGATGCAAACTAGTTGTAAAAGAAAAAAGAAAATGAAATGTATGGAAGATTAATTTTGATACCCGCACAGATACCTTTCAACCTTCATTTTGCGATCTTTAAATGCCACGGATTGTCTTATAGGCACAACTTTCACACGAGACCTCCCAGATTCCTTGTCCTTGTCCAATAGGACTTGATACTCAAAAAAAACCCTATCCATTTTAAGATTAGGGATCAGGAAAGTTCGAGCTTTATGATTTGCACAAGCCGGCACAACACAGAAACGAACTCTGAACTTTCTCTTTGTCTTAGTGTCACGTCGCGTGACCCTTCAGCTTCCAAATGCCTAATTGACGATTGGTTCTTTCTTAGTATGATGCACTGCCTTTCCATATTCTCCACTTCTCTCTGCAACATGCAAGCCCTACTGCTTAGGAAGACACAATGACCTTCCATTTTCTCCAATCCTTACTGCAACGTGCAAGCTCTGCTGCTTAGAAAGACACAATGACCTTGCATTTACTCCAATCCTTACTGCAACGTGCAAGCCCTGCTGCTTAGAAAGACACGATGATCTTCCATTTTCTCCAGTCCTCACTGCAATATGCAAGCCCTCCAATCCTCACTGCAACACGCAAGCCCTACAGCTTAGAAAGACACAAAGACCCTTCCTTTTTCTCAAATCCTCCATGCAACATGCAAGCCCTACTGTTTAGATTGATACTATGACCCTCCATTTTCTCCAATCCTCACTGCAACCTGCAAGCCCTGCTGCTTATGGACACAATGACGTTCCATTTTCTTCAATTCTCTATACAACATTCAAGCCCTCCTGTTTAGAATGATACAATGATCCTCTATTTTCTCCAATTCTCACTGAACATGCAAACCCTACTGCTTCGAAAAACACAATGTCCTTCCATTTTCTCCAATCCTCATTGCAGCATGCAAGCCCTCCAATCCTCACTGCAACATGCAAGCCCTACTGCGTAGAATGATACAATGACCCTCCATGTTCTCCAGTCCTCTCTGCAAATTGCAAGCCCTGCTGCTTAGAATGACACAATGACCTTCTTTTTTCTCCAATTCTCACCGCAACATGCAAGCCCTGCTGCTTAGAATGACATAATGACCTTCCCTTTTTTCCAAAAATCCTCCCTGCAACATGCAAGCCATACTGCTTAGAAAGACGTGATGGCCCTCCATTTCCCCCACTTCTCTCTGCAATATGCAAGCCCCACAGCTTAGAATGACACAATGACCTTCCTTTTTCTCCAATCCTCCATGCAACATGCAACCCTACTGCTTAGAATGACACTGTGACCTTCCATTTTCTTCAATTCTCACTGCAACATGCACGCCCTGCTGCTTAGAATGATGCAATGACCCTCCAATTTCTCCAATCCTCTCTGCAAATTGCAAGCCCGGTCGCGCAGAATGACACAGTGACCTTCCATTTTCAGAAATTCTCTCTGCAACATGCAAGCCCTGGTGTTCAGAAAGACACAATGATACCCCATTTCTCCAATTCTCTCTGCAGCATACAAGCCCTGCTGCTTAGAAAGACACAATGACCCCCAATTTCGCCAATCCTCTCTGTAACATACAAGCCCTGCTGCTCAGGAAGACACAATGACCTTCCATGTTCTCCAATCCTCACTGTAACATACAAGCCCTGCTGCTTAGAATTATACAGTTTTCTCCTATCCTCTGTGCAACACGCAAGCCTATCGCTTAGAATGACACATTTACCCTCCATTTTCTCCTATCTTCTGTGAAACATGCAAGTCCTACTGCTTAGAATGATACAATGACTCTCCATTCTGTCCTATCCTCTGTGCAACATGCAAGCCCTACTGCTTAAAATGACACTCTGACTCTCCATTCTGTCCTATCCTCTGTGCAACATGTAAGCCCTACTGCTTAGAATGATACAATGACTTTCCCTTCTGTCCCATCCTCTGTGCAACATGCAAGCCCTACTGCTTAATATGACACACTGACCCTCCATTTTCTTCAATCCTCTTTGCAGTATACGAACGTTAACCTTACTGCTCTCTGCACGCTCATTAAAATCTCTTTCAATGATTATTCCTGAGGTCATAATTTGATCGTCGACTTTCTCTCTTGCCTCGTGATGGTATCCAGTGTCAGATTTTCTATGATGATCTCCAAATCATCAATTATTATCAGTTTCGACAGTAACAACAACAAGAAGTGCTAAGCATCAACTGAAATTCTGTCATATAGTTGTCGTTTCATAAACTGTTTACTTTTGTAGTAAAAGTTTCTGGATCCCTTTCAAAAGCCTCCTTGAACCCCTAATTGTGATCGCCTGGTATAATTGAAATCAGGTCTTTTATCAATGATGTGATCCAGTCATCGTAATCATCTTATTTTCATTGTTGTTATGACCTTTTTGGGACATATTAGATGGGTTTTTTTTTACTTCCTCCTTTGACTTCGTGTCTCTGAACTTGAAGAACATAATTCATCAAAGACATCTCAGTCTCAGGTTGAGAGTTATCAGTTTCTTTTAAATATGTTTATTATAAATTTGCATGTCCCAGCACCAAACAGCAAGATTAATAGTAGAATGGATTCAATATCGCGATGTGCAGTTTTAGCTATTGCTTCTTTGAACTTTGGAAGCGCGGCAAATATCAAAGAGTAGATCAATGATCGTTTACATCATATCATATCATATATACGGGCAAATAGAATATAGAATCCTTTGAATGCCCAGTTTCAAGAGGTAAGTACAATAAGACGTATAAATCAATCGTAATTGTATCTAACACTGTACAATTCACTTTCAATTAAAGATTTGAAGCTATTCAATGGTTTGGCATTTTTTGACAAATTGAGACCATTCCAATTTTTCAAAGTTCTTTGAATAAATGAATTATGCCTGAGGTACTTGAGCATCGATTCTGATATATTTTGAATCGGTCTCCTCTGGTAAAAGTTATATAAGAAAACCTAAAAAAGTCTGTTGGCTCTAAATTTTCAATATTATGAACCAGTTTGTAAAGATATTTTAGATCTCCACGAAATCAACCTGTACTTAAGACTAGGCAAATTAGGATACAGAAGACTTTCTTCATATGGTAAATCGGACATTCCACGTACTAACTTTGTGTCTTTGTACATTATCTATAGAAATAGACTGGTGTTTAAACAAGGGACTCACATTATGCAATTGCCATATTTTTTTTTAATTATGAAGGTGAAAAAAAGACATTCTAATTCACGCAGTTTCTAGCCCGGCTGAGTGGGCACTATAACAATATCAAGAAGCTAACAAAATAATGTATGGCTTCTGGATAAACGTGCATTTCATTGAAAGAAACTCCTATATCACACAGAAGCTGGTAGATAGCAAACTATCTCACCTTAGGAAAATTATCGGTAGTTTATCCTGCCTGTGGATTTTGTTTTGGTTTTCGCCTCCTGATACCAATATCCACAATTCTTGTTGATTTTGAAAACAGTGGTGGCGTGCTCAGTGATCCATATCAAATACTCCCAAATGCCCGGTCCGTCCAAACTCCTGATCAGACGTACAAATAACTTACACACGTTGATAAGGATATGGGTTCATTAGAATACGAACGGCCTGCAAAATAATAATAATAAATCATTAGTGTAGTCTCCTATGTATTCTTTCTCAATAAATTACATATTATTAGTGCCATGCATGTATGCCTTCATACATACATACATACATACATACATACATACATACATACATACATATATACTTACATACATACATACATACATACATATATACTTACATACATACATATATACTTACATACATACATACATAATTGGATCATCCTTTCCCCATTGTCATGTGCATTCAACACTGCTGCCAAATGGTCTTATTGCATTTTCATGGGGATTTCTTTCATTTGATATTTTGGCATTGAAGCCAAGTATTATTACAAGGTCATGACTTGGTAGGCTACTCTATCTATGACTACTTGTAGTTCATTTTAAAAGTTTTCTTTGTCTTTGTCACTGCTTTTGTTTGCTTATACAACGATTACAGTCATTTTTATATTCCTTGGAATCTGGCAGTTAGCATTCTTTCTGATATTGGTTCCCATGTCAATAGTGCAGGTCTTGCTTTGTTATATTCATCAATAGACTTACTCCGTACATGTGTGTTGTCTCCAAACCCGAATACAACATTGTTCCTTTTTCATTTATGTCTTTTCCTTGCTTCAATCAGTGTGTTTCACATAAAACAACTATGTCTAAATCATAATTTTTCATTTCCTTTATCACCATATTAAGTTTACATTCGTCCGATAATGATCTTACATTCCACTATTTTCATAGGGTGTTTCACATTCAAAAATGTAGACCTTTTCACTTCATTTGTTGTCTTTGAGAGATCAATATTCATGTGGTCATCATTCGGGATCCCTCATTGGCATTGTTCATTTTACACTTCGGGGCTGCCAACCCTGCACCTAACACTTTTGTGGAGTTAACATCTTTAGGTACATGTAGGCCTATTACATGGTTACACATCACAGATTCATTATTTTCATCACATAGAAGCATTGGATCGTTGGACACTGATATTTCTTTCTGTTCTAGACCATAGTTAATGCAGCTCATGAGAGAGGTGGCAGTACGGGCAACCCTGGGGTGGGGTACGGGATGGTTCTCTTTAGTCTGTAACACGCCGTGATGTCTTGTGCTGTGATATTTCTTCTTTCTTAAAGCTGGATTTTAAACATTTCACATTGAATTTTTTACATCAATCAATTCGTTTGGACGTGCTGATTTTAAAGAAATAATTTATATTAAGTTTTACGCAGACATTTTAAAGTTATTAAACATTTGAAAATCACGGATATCAACAACCCAATAATGTATCTGCCATTAGTCATCGCCACTTAACAATGTTCACTCTTACTGGAAATGTGTTAATGTTTATGGTACGCTTGCTAGCCTTGGCATGCCAACATGACAACGCAGCATGCTAGCCATGGTGGGTAAAGGAAACAACATCAGATTCCTATCCATTCTTGTTAGAAGTTGGTAAAAACCATATTCTGTATGCTTTTATCAGTAATTTTGCTCATGACTTGGTTTTCTTTCATTGCCATTATTAATAAACTATTCATGAGATCTAAAACGCATTTTAAGACCTTTTACCTGTCTGTTTATTATTATGCCACAATTCCAAAGATAGCATAATGGCCTAAATGTTATCACAGTCATGCATTGTGCATGGTTCATCTGGTCTCTCAATGGAATTCCCAATTAATATTATATTCCATCACTATGAACTTATAACCTACTATCTGTTCCTTGCCCCAAATTTCCTCAGGCCTACCTAGAGGATATGAGACAAGAAAGTGCTCAAGCTTCCACTGTTCAGGATGACCTAAGAGACCAGAATGACTTTGATTCTCTTGGAGACTTTACCGAGCCAAAGAAGAGGAAATCAAACAAGCGACCAAAGAATACAGAGAGACGACATTATAGGAAAACATGAGGGGGGGAAAGTGCCTAAGATGTCGATTTTTTATTTTTGTTTCATTTAATTTATGTTCATGTATTTCCATTGAGGGAAGAATAGTGAAAATGATTGTTGATTCGAGTGGTTATCAATGAAAATGTTTTTTGAATGTTAGCTTATTTCATGACTTTTTGCATGTGTGATTTTTTTGGTTAGGCTTTTGCATTGTTTCATGATTTTTGTTTTTTGTTTTTTAACTGTAAAAAATTTTGACATAAATATATGAAAATAGCAAATGCATTATTTGATTAATTTACTTTTCTGTGTTTTACTGTTTTGAGATATGGTTCTTTTTTATTTCAAACTTTTAAGATTATAGTAAATTTTAGTCTGACTTACAATTTGTTTGAATTATGTATTTGATAGCTGATGTAAAAGGGTTTTTTGAGAATTAATATATATCTACTGGACATAACACTTCCCTTGATAACAAAAAAATACAGGACTATGCAGTAGGCGTACATATTTATACTGTCACTTCTGTCACCACTTTTCTCTATAATTTCTCTGCTACTTTTTGTATTTAAAAGACAATAGAAAGCCTAATGCATGGATCAAGATCAAGGTTTAAAAACATTGATAATGTCATCTGAGATAATTGTGAAACAAACAGTATCACCTTTGAATTCACAACTTAACAATGGTTAAATTTTGCACATTGTTTTTACAGGGTTTTTTGTATACCAATATTGTGTGCCATAGTTTCAGGATTGACAAAATTTGAATTTAATGTATTGGACTTTAAATCTTTATGCGAATGTACAATCTCACAGCAAACAAAGCTTTCTTGTGTTAAAGGACATTGTGCTCATTTTACTGATTCAAGATCATTGCGCCAATTCAGCTTTTGTTTGTTTGTGTGTGTTTTTCTTAATCATTCCCTTTGCCTCTTTTGTGCCCAAATTTGCATGGATTCAAGAATATGCTGATGTTGTGAAATGTTTCAACAAATTTGTCATCCATTAGATTCACATGGATAAATTTTGGAGTTGAACTTGATTTCTTTAACATTACTTTCAATATGTTAGAAGTTCATGGAAATGCAAGACTTCCATTAGTTCCATCCCTTTTTTTTTTTTTCATTTTTAACCTCAAGAATCCTTTGGATGTCTTTAGAACTCTTGGTATTGAATAAAGCAATAATATACTTTATATTTGTGCATCTTTACAAACTTTTAGATCTTGGAACTCACTGTGTTTATGAATCTCATATTGATAAAAAGTAGGCCTACTTAACTTGTAGAACTTGGCAACAATAATGGCTTTAATTCTAAATACCTTAAATCATTATTTAAATCTCTACTTTCTTGAAAATATTCCAAGTGTGTGCCAGTAGAAATGCACACAATTATTATATAAATCATTAATTATCATCATCATCATATGAGTAGTAGAGGTGATGTACATTTTAATTAAATTTTTCATCAATGTTAATTTTTAGTTTTAACACTTTGATCCCTTAGTTCCCTCTCTAAAGTGTATCTTTATTCCGAGCTCCCAAGCCGAAACACATAGGGAACAGATAGAGAACCTTATCTATGGCTCTACAAGAGATAATAACTACACATGAATAATGGTAGACACCCTCTTGAAGAGTCGCGGTGCAAATTTAAGATTTATAACCATTTGCGGTTTATTTGTAGTCCATGACAAGCCCAGAGCTGTGGTAGTTGTAATTCCTGCTTGAGAGGGAATCTGGATTTTGACACAAGTTTGCAAATCTCGCTCTAATGGGAATCCGGGGACAAAGGGTTAATCTTCCTTTTCTTTACATACAAACTTAAACAAAATGAAAATGAATCAATAACTGCAAAAGAATATTTTTTATCAATATGTTAATTTGCTATTGTCATTCAAAAGGAGAATTTGTTTGCTGAAGACAAGACACTAATTATTACATTCATGCTGCATTTTAGTTTAATCCCTGTTTATTGGAATATTTTGCTTGCAGCTTATATCCTTTTACATTTTTAGAAATTTAATTTTTGGCTTTTGGAATTCCAAAATTTGACAAGCATGCATTTTAGTTCCACTTTTCGGGGGTCAAATTTAATATCTAAAAGGAAATAAAGTGTGTTTTTCTTCCTAAAGAAATGATAGACTCCAATTTTCTGTCTGTTTTATCCATTCTATTTGGAATGTTTTATATGGCAATTGAAAATTATGGTGTTTCAATATTGCTTCATAAAAATAATTTATGATTTAAACAGTTAATTCCATGGAAAATGCATCTTAGCTTGTAATGGGATTTCTGTGTGGTGCTGGTTTTGTCAATGACATCCTCTTTTTTTATTCTAACTGAATAATTCCAATTATAGGAGTAAACATGAAAAGCTAAGTTGTTATTAAAACTTCTTCTTAGTACTTAGCACTATGGTTTCCTGCTTCGACTTAAGTTTCAAAACGTCTGGTAGTATGCTGTTTGCCACGTTCGACAAGAAAACATGAGGATAGTTAACTGTATGACATTGTGGAATTATCACAGTGATTTCTCATCGACCGTAGGTGATTCGAGCCTGTTCCTGAATTGTTTTGTTTGTGTACAAACATGATTACTCGATGTACAGCCTATTTTTGTCTTTGCTTACATCGATGGAATCTGATGACATCATGAATGTATCATCATCATCCTGACTCTGATGAAAATTTTGATTGTCTTGATGATCAAATAGATGATATTTTTAAAGAAGACGACTGTAGATCTATCAGGAGAGTAGGTGACCAAAGGCGGGAATGATGATGAAGTCATCGTACCTCAAAATTAAAAAAAAACAACAAAAAACAGACCACAAAAAAGGAGATGTGACAGGGGTGATAATGAAGCTGATGGGAATTTGTTTTGGATGGGATCAGAACTAATTGCAAAAGCCAGAATCGAAAGACCCATGTGAATGGCTTCTGATGCAGAGAACAAACGGGAATATAGAATCCTGGGCCCGGTTGCATGACAAGCAGCTAGGGGTTACCTGTCAGCTAAACCCTAACTGTAAGTTAAATTTGAATGGGACCCATGACGTTTTAGCTGACAGCTAGGAATGTAGCTGGAAGGTAGCCCTTAGCAGCTTGTCATGCAACCGGGCTCAGATCTTGATCCTGGTTGAAAGCTTTGAACCAGTGACCTTCAAACCACTTTTTCCTGATTGTGGGGCTGAACTGACACCCCATATTTGCCCTGATAGAATAAATGTAGGCCTACCTCATTATCAATCAAGATATAATGACACACCAAATTATAAACTTGACTGTGTTGTAGTACAATGTGTAAGTCTAACAAAGTAATGAGTCAAACATGTTTTTAATATCACCTTGTGGTGTTCTGCTTTGATCTGTTTTGAAAATTGCAAGGTCAACATGCTGTTTAGGCTTCAATGAACAAGGGCAGTCCAAAAAAAAAAAAAGAAGAAGGAAAGCACAATAGATTTTCAGGACAAAACATAGTAGTAATAATAAACATTGAGACAGACAAAGAAATTGGACTCCAGATTGTTTGCAAATTGATGTTTTATTTTAAAGAGCTTTAAAATGAGAGCAAAATCCTCCACAATGTCACTGTTCTGTATTTCCATAACACCTGTAAATTCATGGAAAGTATCCTGAAAATGCATATCATTGCACCTTGTTTTTCAACAAGGAATTTGTTTTAAAACAACAAACAAACAAACAAAAAACATAAAAAAGATCCCATTGCTCAGTCAAAGCAAATGTACAACCACACGAAAGGTCATTCACTATCCTATACATCCTCCAAATATCTAGCTTGCATACTGACAGTGATAGAATTTTTTTCCCAACATTTCCTCTTTTTGCCCATTTTCTTCCCAAATCCTTGGCAATAAAGATTCCAAAGGGCCTTTAGAGCTTGGCAACCAAAGTGTTAATCTAATTCAATGAAGATGGATGTCATGAAATGAAGAAATCATTCACAATTGATCCGAATGTATAGAATTTAGATGCGTTTATCATCCCTTTCAGGAAATTCATTTTGGGTACATGCTACATGTGTAATATACAATACATAACACATGTATATAAATGAGGACCTAAAATGAAGAACCAACTACTACTACATCATACTCCCATGTTCCTGACATTTTAAAAAATGTAGTCATTTATGAAATTACGTAACTTGGAGATGAGATGTCTTATAGAAGATGGGACAATTCTTGTAAAATTGAAACCAGCTCAATAGGGGTGTTGTCATTAATGTCATAACTAGTGTTAAGATTCATCTTACAGTGAAAACAGATCTGATAGAAACTTTTAAAAGTGTTAAGCCTGCTCCACAACTACAGTGCAATAGTTGAGATTAATTTGTCCAATGATCGTCAATTATATCTGAATACTCTATGACATCCATATACACAAGTAGATCCTGAATAGCTGATGAAACATAGTGGAACACATGGGTGTAGATACTTGTAAGCAGTTTATGTTGTACTCTCTACAAAGAAAAGAAAAACCCCCAGAAAAGAGTAATTTGGGTAAAAGATTGGCTTTTAAAAAGAGAACAGTTTGGGCATACAAATATTTTAAGTGAACTCAGACAGGCGGTGTTAGATCTACTGGTAATGAGTCTACAAACTACATTCATTCATCACTGCACTCTCTTCTCAAAGTGCACAGCACATGATTGTATAGTTTAAAAAGAGAAAAGAAACAATAAACTTCATTAAATAAGCTTCAAATGAGGATGTCTATGCCTAGACTTACCTAATTTAAGCACACATTTCAAAAATGTAATTTGTTTATTAAGTGGACTAACAGTATACATTTTTATGAATTATAAAATTTTCTACCGCATCGGTGAACATCAAAGGAAACCGTATGCTAAGTTGCAAACACGTGGCTTGGAAAGTATTGGATAGATATATTTTAGCAAAAGAAAAGTTTCAACAATTTATGTCAAATTGCCACATTGTCATCCAATTTTCGGTCCACACCACCAAATCATCGGACAATTGCTTGATTTAGATGACTTTGTCCAATCATACTGTACATGTGGAGTAGGCTTGATTCTAGTATGATGTTGGCTGAATATGCAGACTGCGTGAGATTTCAAGGTTTGTTTTCATGTGGCCATATAATGGCTGGGCATGCACTGTTTGCTCTTGTACATTTGCTCCTAAAATTTTATTTGCTTATACAGTCAATAACAGCATATAATTTTGCAAAGTCCTTTGAATACGGTTTTATTAGTTTTACTGCATAAAGATATATTTAACAGGACCAGTCTACTGTTTTTCTTCAAGACCTTTCCACTGTACTCTGGCCACAAGTTACACAGCCATCCCTATGATGATAAAGCTGATCTATAAGATCAAATGTCATATGTCTGTGTTTTATGTTATTGCTACACTGACCCTTGAGGTATGCCCGATGTAACTTCATGCCATTTTGATGTTGAGTTGTTAATTGCTACTTGCTGTTTTCT
>JAOYNN010061881.1:0-12223 GCA_025770095.1 Goniobranchus kuniei | reverse complement strand
GAGAGAGAGAGAGAGAGAGAGAGAGAGAGAGAGAGAGAGAGAGAGAGAGAGAGAGAGAGAAGGGAGGATTATGACTTCTGTACGAAACACTAGTGTATTTGTCGTCAAATCTCAACCACCTTAGATTACTTGCACAGAACAGAAATCATTGGCACCACTTGACGAAAGGAATCCTAGAAGTTGCTGAGGCCTCCTGCTCGGATGACCAGGATGCGAAGAGCGCATAAATCAATTAGTCAAAGTCGTATGGTTTGAGCAAAAGTAAACATCAAGACAGACATGGACATCTTCTGGAAAATGAAACCAAATTGACAAGGCCACGTTCTTTGCAACTATAGACTCCACAACTACATAATCAATTAAAAACTAAGACAAAGCGCAGATTGTGAGGAATGAAAACGAGTACCAAGAATCAAAGAAAAATCAGTCAACAGTTGAGACGCACATTTCCTCTCCCCCCGACCCCCTTCCCCGAAAAAAACAACGAAAAACAAAAAAAGACATTCAACAGTAGTAGTACCCCACCATTTTCAGTTCTGTCCCTAATGTACACATCCTTGATCTTGTCCAATCCCTACTACACTCATTGAAAACCGCAGTACCTTCGTTTCTGCCATATTACTTCTATCTAAGTCTGTTTCCTGTCACTTTGTTAGTGTAATGGTCCCGTGGTTACACGTCATGGGTAAAATGTCGAGAAGATCTATATCATGTAAATAAAAAAGAAGAGTGGAAAGAGCATTGTTCCTTGTGGGACCCCTGATTCTATTAATTTTGTATTTGATTCTACTCCTTCTACCAATACTCTTTGATGTCTGCCCAGTAAAAATGATTCGGTCTACTTTATGATTTTTTTCATAAATGGCATAGTTCTTCATCTTTTGAATTAGCCCTTATTGATCTACTTTGTCAAAAGATTTTGAAAAAGTCAAAATTGCCTCAATCTGGATATTTTTTTTGTATTTTGACAGTTGCTAAAGTCGGTTAAGGTGATAATTGACTGGGTTTCACAGCTTCTTCTTTTTTTATGGTCTAAAGCCATGCTGCACACTGACTAAGATTTTACTGTGCTCAAAACGGTCCATGATGGATTACGTGTTCTAAGTCTTTACAAGATGGATGTTTATGAGGTTGGTCTACAATTTTCTGCTGTTCTTTTATTTCCCTTATTAACTCAAGGCATTTTATTAATTTGCTGTTTTCCATTCATGTTGGAATGACTTTGCCTTGTTCTATTGGTGCTTGGAACAGAAGATTGTAGGTTGGGTAAGGGTCCAGGTAGTGAAACCTCCACCTCGTAACCTCTCTTACTCTTCCGGGGACTACTTCGGTAATCCTTCCGTGAATTTCAACTGTTGAACTTGTTTTTGACACTTTACAGTACAAAAGAGACAAAGAAAAATAAAACACAGAGCTGTGCAATCATTTTGACGCACTAAATGGCACTTAAAAACGCGCTCCATTGAAAATAGCTGGGCCTAATAGCGGCCTAGGAGAATGAAATAGGCCTAGACTAGGCAGGAATGAGGGATATTTGATAGTCCATCAATCAGTTCTATCATGGATACATTGTTGTGAAACAGGCCTATTTGTAGCCTAAAACAAAACTCACAAGGAATGAAGATAAGGTACAACTAAACGAAGAATATAGATTAGAATCAAGATCTAGGTCTAGATCTAGGTCTAGATCTGGATCTATATCTAGATCTAGATTTCGTTGGTGGAAGGCTTCTAGCTCTATACCAGTATGACAATCCCACATACAGAAGTTTTGAGTTTGGCCTATCCCTAATAATACGCCAGTTTCCATTAACCGCCCTGCCATGATCTAAAATAATCTATTGGGAAAGCAGGTGACGAAGGCTGCTGGGTATCCCAAAACTTCTCTAGATCTATGTGTGTCGGCATTTCACATTTCGTTCAATAGTAATAAATTATATGATTTAAACATGCAAACTATGTTTAAGTGATTCTTATTTTCACAGCTACTGGTTAAAAGGAGAGCTTTTTGTAAAAGTGATCATTCATTTTTGGCCATCTTATATCATTGTCTTAAATGTAAGTTGGGCCTATGATATAAAGCTTTCTAAATATTTGTGTAAAAATAGATTGACACAGGTTTCCCCAAAATTTCAGGAGATTCACGAGTGTTTCCCACTAAACTTACCAAAACTGATGAAAATTGCTAGATTTGGGTAAATACCAGAAATCCGCTATGATTGAGTCGTCTACCGATCCCGAAAACTACACTGGTAAAAAACGTGAAGAAAGTAAGTTGTTACTTTTGAAAGACTCTAAGTCTATCTGTGTTGTCTACTCATTTTAAATATAATTGTACAGATTATAGTCTAACTTATGTGGACTGTATCAATACATGCATTCTTAGAGAAAAGTACCAAGTTTTTCTCTGGCTTGTTCTTTTTCCTTTAGTAATATCTCAAATATACGGCTTGTTTTTCACTTTTCAAACATTTCAATTCATATGGATCTTCAGGAATAGCAAGATATAAGGCATTGCAAAGTTGAGTCCGGAAGGAAAGGACAAGAGACACGACGTTTCTGACTTAGTATTTCGCCATACGATTAAAATATAAAGTAAGAAATGAATGCATTGTATAAGGAAGGCAAATATCACACGTTTATTTGGCCCTCAACACATCACTCCGCTGAGCTGTTCTGTGGACCTCAGGCCGTCTTCTTCTTCAAACATTCCGACTGATTAAGTAAAACTTGATTATAACGGTCGAAGCACATGAAAACAATGGTAGTGCTTGTGCTCGACCAATGTTGTCTAATAGCTTAACCTGAGGGTCAGGTAATAAGGCTGAGGGACTCTTTGAAACAGCTCATGTCTCGACTGTATCTAGCAGAATCGAGGATTTTGTTTAAAAGTCTAAGTAAGCTAGGGAAGAAGAAATTTAGGTGGCAATCCAGATTTCAATGTGATACTCTGTAGTACTCTCTGGTAGCCTTTTGTTTTGTCTAGTATTAATGTTATGGTTGTTGATTTGGTAATATGATTGTATGTCGATTGGTTTATTTATGCTTTGCAGATAATTGTAGACTTAATCCTATCCCTTTGTTCTTCAAGAGGGATCCAAGCTATTGCATGCATAGCTTTATATGTACTATTGGAGTATAATTGTAATCGTTTGTTACAAAGCATGCTCATGCCTTTGAATTTTTTTTCCAGAATTTGCTTTTGTTTATTGGGGGTGGGGGGAGAACAACCCCATATGTAATATCTTTAGCAAAGAAGAACAAATAAAAAAAGTGACAAAATGCTACGTAATAGCATCACATGGCAGATGTACAAGCGATATAAGGGAAAGGATAGCAATGGTCAAAGATACGTTTCAGAAATTGATCCTATTTTAACCATCAGAAATATAACAATGACCACTGAAATCAGAGTATTAAAAACACATGATATGTATGGTCAGTATTATTATACGGATGTGAATGCTGGACTCTAAACAAAGAAACACTGAGGAAATTAGAATCAGCGGAAATGTGGTTTATGAGAAGAATGCTGAGAATTCCATGGGTGAAAAAAAATATAATGAATCAGTACTAAAAGATGTGAATGTAGAGAAACCACTAATCAAAATGGTAAGAAAGAGACAACTACAGTCTCTGGGACACATCTGCCGCCATAGGGGTCTAGAATATCTATCTATCACTGGGAAGATCGATGGGAAATGTAACAAAGCTAGACAGAGAATTACATAGCCTAAAAGCAATATCAACAGAGAGCAGCGACAATAATCTCCTGAGATTAGCTGATAACAGATTAAGTGGCGAGCCGTAATCGCCAATGTCCTTTCCAGACAAGGCACCTAAAGAAGAAGAAGGGGGATCACAGACCAGACACAGCAGCCATATTCTAAAATAGGCCTAACAAATGCATTTACACATTTTTCTTTGATTGATTTCGGGTAGTTAGTTAATTTCGTCTCAAGAATGCAAGTTTTAAATTTGCCTTTTGGCACACTGCGTTATTTTTAAATTTCCAGTTGAGCTCACTGTCTTTGGTTTCAACTAGTGTATATTTTGCACTTTTAGGTTCACGCAGTATCTCATCATCTACATTTATTCATGTTTTATTGGTTTATGCTTTTTTAGTGATGGTATAATCTGGCATTTCTTTGGATGGATTTCCATCTTCCAATTACTCTCCAACTCTTGTAGAGTTACCAAATCTCTTTGCAATATTATTATACAATCATCAATTGTTTCTATTTCTCTGTACAGTAAGTTGTCCTCTGCAAAATTGAATTTTGGCATTGGCTGAGATACTTTCATCGTTATCATTTATGTAATATATGAATGGAGCAAGTACTATTCCTTGTGGATCCCTGATTCTACTATTTTGTTTTCTGACTCGACTCTCTCTACCAATCATCTCTGAAGTCTGCCCAGTAGAAATGACTCGGTCGACTTTATGGTTTCAGAAATGAAATTGAACTTCATCTTTTGAATTAAATCTAAGCGATTTACTTCATCAAGAGTTTTTTGAAAAATCTAAAGAGATTGCATTAATCTGGCTTTCATTATTTAGGCAGTTGCTACAGTCAGTTAAGGTGGTAATTAATTGGGTTTTACACCTTTTTGTCTAAAGCCATGTTGCACGCGGTTTAAGATTTTAGTTCTCAAAATGATCTATGATGTTACTTTGTATGATGTGTTCTAAGATTTTAGAAGTTATGAATAATATAACGATTGGTCTATAATTTCCTTCTCTTCTTCATTTTCCTTCTTAAACAATGGAATTATACTGCTGTTTCCCTTCATGTGGGACTCTGCTTGTAACATAAGACCATAGCATCTACTAAAACATGAGCACTTTCTTTTAGAAATTTACCAGGTGTTCCACCTGGGCCTGTAGCTTTGTGTTCCTTTTTTATTTTCGTACTTTTATGTTTCCACCCCACCTTCCGCCCCCCACCCCTACTATTGTTCGTTATTTTCATCTTGGTGCGTTATGGCTTATTTCAGGCTCTGATTTTAGAAAATGATATAAATTGTTCAGTCAGGATATAGGCCTTTTCTTTAGGGTCTTTGATAAATTGTTGTTGTTTTTTTACATCATCAAGATCACAAAAACCTACTTCTTCTTTTCGTTTGCTTTTAATGCAAGATCAATGTTTGTAAATTTGTTTTTATAACATTTTGTTGTCTTTATTTGACATGTTTCTTAAATAATCTAAATGGGCTGCCCTTGGGGCTTTTTCAGTTTTTCTTTTGATTTCTTGATATTTATTTTTTACTTGCTCCAATTTATTTTCTTTCATTTTGTTTGTCTTATGGTTTGAGAGTTGAACCGAGGTTGCTGATGTTTTTTAACGGTCACTTTGGTTGGTACATTGATTTTAATTACTTTTTGCGTTTTCTCTCTGATTGAAGTCCATCTACCAGTAGGCTACTTGGTGATTAAATATTCCAAAGAATTCTTTTAATTTTGTTTTCATTTCATTTCTCATTTCCTCTTAATTGCACTTGTTCCATGCAAATATGTTAAGGGGTGGAGTCTTTTTCTTGGCACTGTAATTTGATTACTTACTACTACGGCATCGTGGTCATTTTTGCCAGGGATTAGTTTTTTGCTGATGATAAGATTTGGGTTACTGGTTAAAAGAGGTCTAAGATGTTTTTATCATCTTAAACTCAAATGATTTGTTAGTCCTAAGTCTCTGATTGTGTCTAACATTTCTAAGTTCAGCTTGAAACCTATAGTGCTTAATTCAGTTCCCCAGTCAATAATTGGTAAGTTGAAATCTCCAAATATTTATATTTATTTTTTGTTTACATTTTTAGCGACTGTTTTAGTTCAATGCCAATGTTGTTAACATTCTCAGTTCATGACCTAGGATCTTAAATTGACCCTATTGTTATTGTTTAATTGTTATTTCCTTCAGCTTTACAAAAATGCTCTCATATTTGTTGTCGTTACTTTACAATTCTTTGCTTTAAATGTTTTGGTTGATTGCAATTATACTCCTTTCCATCACGCGTGGAATCGAATTTTTGTAATAATGTCTGAACAACCGGTCGTACATAGACCAGATCTAGATAAGCCACACTTCAACTTGTGGCCTAATTTACAATAAATCCAATTTCATACGCTATTGTGTCAGATCAAAAAGGTTTTCTTCATACTCCTTATAAATTATTTTTAGTTAACTAATGACAAAGTCTTTAAGATTTACATCATAGATTTACACGTCGAAATGAATGCCATGATTTTTGAAGAGTGGTTTAGGAACCGTCTTCTTTCTGTTCTTGACAGTTTCTTCTTGCATCGCCATGGACAATGTACCATACTATTCTGTTGTTGTCAACTTTGGTGCCGTTGAAACTTTCAAGATGAAACGGAAAGCTGCCACAGTGGTTACGGGAAAACAATATCCCCATTTCGATGACAAAATGCTGAAGTCAGATCTCTCTAAGCTTGTCAGGCAACGCAAGCTACAGCCTATCTACTGAGCGGACACCATCATCTGAGAGCATGGGCATTGAGTCATGCGCCTCCATCCAAATCATTGCGACCTAAATCACATTGTGCTCATATGGAGTCAGGTCATCAGAAAAGTTCCTTGACGGAAGACAGCTTTACCTTTTAGGCAATCACAAAGCTGGCACAAGTTCACTGCTTCTTGATAAAAGATAAACGCGACTTGATGTAGTGGCTGACCGAACAAGACATATCGCTTCGTGCTGAAAAAACAAAAGCTGCAAGCGCTGGCGGTTATTTTTACAATTTCATGTAAAAATACCCGTGTGTCTTTCAGTTTTCTCATATTCGTTGGAAGTTTATTCCTCAGTCGAAGTGTGCTTGGGTAGAACGAGAAGAGATGGGCAATCACAGTCGAAGATGGCAATACAAATGTGTTTGGTACTCCTGAGTTCTGTTTTAGTTGGTGAAAAGAATTGACGTTTTGTCTCTGTTTCACTTTAAAGAAGATTGTTGTTTTTTATTTGCTCTTCTTTCACGTAGTGATTTCCAGTTGTTGTTATATATTTAGCAGCTTTCTCAGATTTTCTTCTCAATTGTGCATGTTGAAGACAAAACGGCCAGCATGTCTTTGGATTTGTTCAATTTTGTTGATGTTGCTTTTGGTGTATGGATCCTAGACGCTTGCACCATACTCTAGCATTTGTCTTATAAGGGTCCTGTAGGATTTTTCTTTCACCCTGGTTGGACAAGACGAAATGGTTCTTTTCAAGAAGCCCAATTTGTTTTTTGCTCTTTTGCACACTTTTGCTTATTATTTTGGTCCCATGACATCTTGTTGTTGTTCATCACACCACGATACTCTGATTCCGTCGTGTTTTCTAGTTCTTCATTGTGGATTAAATATTTTGATGGATTAGTTTTCGTTTATTGGTGATATTGATGGCTACATTTTTGTTTGGGTGGAATTCCATTCTCCTCTCCCTTTTCCAGTCTTGAAGTTTAAATAAGTATCCTTGGAGGTTGGAAAGGTCTTCATGACAAGTGATATTCTGGTAGAGAAGGCTATCATCAGCAAAACGGCGAATTTTTGTATCCTTCTGTAATTCTATCCAGCATGCCATTAATATAATTTATCTTATTAAGTACAGGGCCTAAGACTGTACCGTGAGAAATCTCATACAAAATTGGTAGTGATGATGATCTTTCGTTCTCTAATAGAACTTTCTGTGTACGTCATGACATAAATGAAGATATCCACGCTTGCACTTGATCGCTGATTCTGTAGTGCTTCAGTTTCATCAAAAGGCTTTGGTGGTGAACCTTATCGAAGGCTTTGCAGAAGTCAAGCAATATTCCATCTTCTAGCCACGCCTGTTTAGTTCGCTGACGAAGTCTTCACACGTTGTGATTAGATGTGTTTCGCATGAGCGATGGCGATGAAATCAGTTAATATGGCAAATCTGTCCAAATGAGCTATGATGTTACTACAGATAATGTGTCCTAAACGTTTGCATAAAATTGATGTCAATGACACAGGTCTGTAGTTTCTGCCATTTTTCTGCCCCTTTCTTGAAAATAGGGGCGATGTTGGCCTGCATGCAGTCATCGGGTATTTTGCCCTGGTCCAGAGATGCTTGAAATAGAAATGCATATAGAGGTGCCATTTCTTGTGCAAACGTTTTGAGAAATGTTACTGAAATGCCATCATCACTGATGCTTTATTTGAGTTCGTCGATGATAAAAGTTTGAAAATCCCTTTCTCGAAAATGTTAATTTCATCCCTTATTTCTACATTAACTTCTTTTAACGTACCGTTGAACGTTCCAGATGGGTCAGAAAATACAGATGAAAACTGTTCATTCAGCAGGTTTGCCTTCTTTTCTGTGTCTTCCTCGATGGTTCCATTTTTATCCTTGAGTGTGGCATCTTCAGAATTTTCTCTCTTTTTACCTTTGATGAATGACCAAAATTTCCTGTTGTTGCCATTGTCTTCAAAAAATTCATTACTTAGGTGGTTGGTATATGCTGATCAGCACAGTCGCTATGCTTACTGTTTTATTTCTTGATATTTAGATTTAGTTATCTCAGAGGGGCATGACTTGAATTTCTTATACGGGTTTTTTCTCTTGTCTTAATAATCTTTTAATCTCATTGCTGATCCATGGTTTGCTTGGTTTGGATGTTGTTAATTTTGGGGGCACATTCTCTTTAATAATGCCGTGGAGTTTGCTTTTAATGCTTTCCCACATTTCACATATATCCTTGTAGATCTCGTATTTGTTCCAGCAATTCGTTGAGATTCTTTGTATTTCAGTTCTCATGGCCTCCACTGCACGAGAGAGGAATTTCTCGTCTTCTTTCTTCTCGACGGTGGGTTTGCTATAATGTCAATGTGTAGTATGTTGTGATCAGTTAATCCAGGGATCAGTTCTTGATGGTCGACAAAGTTGGGATAATTGGTGAATAAGACATTTAATGTTGAATTTTGCCTGGTTTTAAATTTGTTTATTTGGCTAAGGTTCAGGTGTAAACATGTATCCATAAAAAGTCTATCCAGTCTACATCTGGTAAATATAGATTCCCGTCTATCATGAACATTGCGGTCTTGCGCTTTGTAACAATCTGTCTTACTGAGTCGCAAATATTCTCTTTGATGTAGCTAGCATTGTTATCTGGTGGTCTGTACAGCGATCCAACCATCACGGGGGATTTGTTTTCTTGTCTTATTATGCAGTAAAGGGACACTGTATTACATTCATGTGGCATTTTCTCACTCATGATGTAGTTCTTTATTGCTATAAGGAGCCCTCCGCCCGTTTCTTTTCATCGTTTTCCACTTTCTAGTCTATCTTTATTTTTTAGCATACATTTCTTAGCAATACTCTTTCCACCTTTCTAATATCTCTTTGTTTTCTGTCAGGGTTTGCCCATTTTTGTTATTTATAACATTTGGTTTGGGGGCATATTCTTTTGTCATCAATTTTATTTGTTTATATGCCATTTCTTCATTATTTTTGTTGAAAGCAAAAGGCAATTTTGAGGCAATTGTTCATGATGTATTCTGTTCTGTCCTCCTTAAGTCTCTTGTATATCTCTTTGGACTTTTCTTTGTATTCTTGAATTTGCCGTGTTTTTCCATTCAGTATTAGCTGATTTCTTTCTTCAACAGCTGTTAAAGTTTGCCCTCTTATCCAAGGTTGCTTTTTGAACTTTTTAGATGTTTAGCAGTTTCTGTAAAAACATTCTGTGTCTCCTTGTCTAGCTCATCTGGAGTCATCTCCTCATACCCTCATGAGTTTTTCAAATTTGTAACTCACTTCAATTGCATAGCTTTGTGGTATATCCTTTAGATCAAATCTTAAGGTATGTTTTGTCTTTTAAGTCTTCTTAGTTTGAGGAAAAAAATGTTATGAGCAGTTGGTGGTCAATATTGCAATCAGCTCCAGGAACTGTCTTAGACCTTTGAATGCTCGATTTCCACCTTTGCTGATTAAGGATGTGTGGTCAATTTGATTTTTTTCTTAGTCCATAAGGGCTTGTCCATGTGTAAACTCTTCTTTTATGTTGTTCAAAACAACTATTTCCTATAACAAAATTGTTTCCTAAACAGAACTCTATTAGTCTGTCTCCCTACTCGTTTCGTTCGCCCATGCGATGTTTTCCTTCGAGACATTTTTCTTGCTCATTTGTTTCTGTGCCAATTTTTACGTGAAAATCAAGCATTAATATTTGTTGGTATCGTCTACTGCCTCTCACAGCTGAGAATAGAAGTTCTCTCTGTCCTCCTCTTCAGCCCTTGAAGTTAGTGAATAGATCTGAATTATGCTGATGTTTTTCTCTCTGCGTTTCAGCCTGATAGACACTAATCTGCTATTGATTGGATTGTATACAAGAAGGCGCTTGGACATTTCTCTTTCCAGATAGAACCCCACTGTACTTTGTCCTCCAGTCCCAGTCCCTGAAAATATGAACATACCACCATTATGTGTAGTGAAATGTCCCTGGCCCTTTCATCTGTGTTCACATATTCCCAATACGTTGATGTTGTATCAATTCATTTCCCCTTCAACTCCAGGTTCCAATTTTCAGTGTTTTGTATAGACTTTGAGGGGCTCGTCGCCGTCATCACAATGAAATGTACTAGTGCCTCTCTCCATCTCTTCCCCAATACGCGTGTTTGGTCTGCCTAGTTCAGGCGACCCACTATCAGACTTTTGAATTTTTTTTCTGTTCTTAGGATCATGAATTTCTTGGCAAAATTACGAGCGGTATTTTGCCATTGCTTTCAGCTCCTTGTCGGTTATACCGCCGACGATTCGGTCCCTCAGTAAGTTTAGCCTACTGCCATTCGAAGCCCACAGTAATTTCCAGGTCACGGTTGAGCTTCCTAGGAGGAGAGCCTCGAACCACTGAAAGAGGAGCTACCTGCATGATTCGGCGCCAGAGATCCTTTCAAACATCGACAACATTGTGTCGGAAAATAAACCAGAACGTATGATTAATGAAATACGGTGGGCAATAAAATCGCTAAAGAACGGAAAAGCCCCAGGCTATGATGACTTACCAATAGAACTCATAAAAGAAGGAGGTGAGGCAAGTGTAACAATGTATCATGCGCTCTGCACTAAAGTATGGAGGTCTGGATCATGGCCTACATCTTGGAGAAGATCCGTCATTGTTCCTTTATCTAAAAAGGGGGACCTCCAACTGTGTGGCAATTATAGAGCAATAGCCCTCATCAGTAATGCAAACAAAATAATGCTAAAACTTATCCTGAAAAGAATACAAAAGAAAATAAGTGAAGAGATCAACATAGCACAAGCTGGATTTCAACAAGGAAGAGGCAAGAGAGACCACATCTTTAACATGAGAAATATCGTTGAAAAGTGCTGAGAGTATAATACCGATCTCTATTGTTGCTTCATTGACTACTCCAAGGCAATCGATTGTGTAGAGCATGAAACCCTCTGGAATAATATGATGATTGAAATTGGATTTCCAGTCCAGATCATCAAGCTCATAAAAGCCTTTACAAGGAACAATCAGCGGATGTAAGAATCAACAGCGGTACATCAGAATGGTTCAGGCCTAGCAAGGTGTGAGACAAGGATATATCATATCACCATACCTTTACATCTATGCTGAAAATATTATGGGACAGATATATTGTGAAGAACATTTTGAAAATTTTGATAGCGTTAATATCAAAGGCCATGATCTGCCAGAAGTGAGATACGCAGATGATACTGCTCTCCTCTCAACAACCCCAGAAGGTCTCGAAAAACTTATTATGAACGTAAATAAGCACAGCGATAACCAGAATCTCTTCCTAAATGCCAAGAAAACAAAGATAATGAGAACAGATAAATCAAAACAATTTCCAGATATCAAAAACAATAGCGAAAACATTGAAGTGGTAAAGAAGTTTCAATATCTTGGCTCAATAATAACTCAAAATGGAAACATCCACGGAGAAATCAAAAGACGATGTGCAATGGCCCTCCAAAAGCTTAAGAAAATGAAAAAAATTATGGCAGGGTACATCCAAAACCACCTGCATAATCACAATCGCCATACATGATTCTGAAACTTGGACTATACATAAAAATGTTGAGGGCATAATATCAAGTTTTGAAAGGAAATGCTACAGAAACATCTTTAAAATACCATGGGTATTAAAATGAACAAATAACTCCATTCTTAAGAACTTGGAGTAGAAAGAGAATGACTAGTAAATACAATAAAAAAGAGAAAGCTAGCTTATTT
>JAOYNN010061770.1:0-12227 GCA_025770095.1 Goniobranchus kuniei | reverse complement strand
AGTACACGAAAAATATCCCAAATGCTTCTGTCCAGATAGAATTATGAAGGTCTTTTAGAACACGAATAATACGCCAAATGCCACTTTTCTGTTAGGATCATGAGGGTCTTTTCGATCACAGATAATATCCGAAATACTTCTTTTCCGCTAGAATTATGACGGTCTTTTAGGACACGAATAATATTCCAAATGCCTCTTTACTGTTAGAATTATGACGGACTTTTAGAACACGAATAATATCCCAAATTCCTTTTTTCTGTTAGAGTTATGACAGTCTGTTAGAAAACGAATAATATCCCAAATGTCTCTTTCCTGTTAGGATTATGACAGTCTTTTAGAACACGAATAACACACCAAATACTTCTTTCCTGTTAGAATTATGACGGTCTTTTAGAACACAAATAATCTCCAAATGCCTCTTTTCGTTTAGAATTATGACGGTCTTTTAGAAAACGAATAATATCCTAAATCCCTCCTTTCTGTTAGAATTATGACGGTCTTTCAGAACACGAATAATATTCCAACCGCCTCTTTTCTTTTAGAATTATGACGGTCTTTTAGAACACGAATACTACCCCAGAAACCTCTTTTCCTTTAGAGTTATGAATTGCTTTTCGTTCACGAAAAATATCCCAAATGCTTCTTTCCAGATAGAATTATGAAGGTCTTTTAGAACACGAATAATACGCCAAATGCCACCTTTCTGTTAGGATCATGAGGGTCTTTAAATCACGGATAATATCCGAAATACTTCTTTTCCGCTAGAATTATGACGGTCTTTTAGGACACGAATAATATCCCAAATGCCTCTTTAGTCTTAGAATTATGACGGACTTTTAAGACACGGATAATATCCCAAATACCTCTTTCCCGGTTGAATTATGACGTCTTTTAGGAGACGAATAATATCCCAAATGCCTCTTTACTGTTAGAATTATTACGGTCTTAGAAATCGAATAATATCCCAAATACCTCTTGTCTGTTAGAATTATGTCGGTCTTTTAGACCACGAATAATAACCCCCTTATGCCTCTGTGTTGTTAGAATTATGACGTTCTGTCAGAACACGAATGCTTGCCCAAATGCCTCCTTTCTGTTAGAATCATGACGGTCTTTTAGAACACGGATAATATCCCAAATATCTCGTTTCCACTAGAATCATGATGGTCTTTTAGAAAACGGATAATATCCCAAATACCTCTTTTCCGCTAGAATAATGACGGTCTGTTAGAACACAGATAATATCCCAAATACCTCTTTTCCGCTAGAATTATGACGTTTTTTAGGAGACGAATACTATCCCAAATGCCTCTTTACTGTTAGAATTATGACGGTCTTTTAGAACACGAATACAATATTAACTGTCTCTTCTCTTTTAGAATTATCACAGTCTTTTAATACAAGAATAATACCCCACATACCTCTTTCCTAGTACAATTATGACCGGCTACTAATATCCCAAATGCCTCTTTTCTTTTAGGATTATGACGGTTTCTTAGAACACGAATCATAGGCAATATGCATGATTTCTTTTTGAATTTTGACGGCCTTCTAAAACACGAATAATACCCCAAATGCCTCTTTTCTCTTAGAATTATCACGTCTTGTAGGAGATGGATAATATCCCGAATGCCTCTTTACTGTTAGAATTATAACGGTCTGTTAGAACACAAATAATATCCCAAATACCTCTTTTCTGTTACAATTATGACGGTCTTTAAAACACGAATAATATCCCAAATGCTTCATTTTTGTTAGAATTATGACGGTCTGTTAGAACACGAATAATATCCCAAATGCTTCTGTTCTTTTAGAATATTAACGGTCTCTTAGAACACGAATAATACCCCAAATGAATCCTTCCTGTTAGAATTATAACGGTCTTTTAGAATACGAATACTATCTCAAATGTCTCTTCTCTTTTAAAATAATGACGGTCTTTTAGAATACGAATACTATCTCAAATGTCTCTTCTCTTTTAGAATTATGACGGTCTTTTAATACAAGAATAATACCCCACATACCTCTTTTCTGTTAGAATTATGACCGTTTTTAGAACACTAATAATATCCCAAATGCCTCTTTTCTGTTAGAATTATGACCGTCTTTTAGAACAGGAATAATCTCCCAAATGCCTCTTTTTTGTTACAATTATGACGTTCTTTTTGAACACGAATACTACCCCAAATACCACTTTTCTGTTAGAATTATGAATGTGTTTTAGAAAACGAATAATATCCAAAATCCTTCTTTTCTGTTAGAATTATGAGGGTCTTTCAGAACATGAATAATATTCCAACTGCCTCTTTTCTAATAGAATTATGACGGTCTTTTAGAACACGAACAATATCCCAAATACCTATTTTCGGTTAGAATTAGGAAGGGCTTTTAAAGCATGAATAATATCATAAATTCTTCTTTCCTGCTATAATTATGACGGTCTTTTAGGACAAGAATAATATCCCAAATGCCTCCTTTCAGTTACAATTATGACGGTCTTTTAGAACACGAATAATACACAAATGAGGCTTTTCTGTTAGAATTATTACCGTCTTTTAGAACACGAATAATCTCCCAAATGCCTTTATTCTGTTAGAATTATGACGGTCTTGTAAAACACGAATAATATCCGAAATGCCTCTTTTCTGTTAGAATTATGGTGGTCTGTTAGAACACGAATATTACCCCAAATGCCTCTTTTCTGGTAGAATTATGACGGTCTTTTAAAACACGAATAATACCCCAAATGCCTTCTTTCTGTTAGCATTATGACGGTCTTTTAGACCACGAATAATATCCTGAATACCTCTTTTTTGTGTTAGAATTATGACGGTCCTTTAATACACGAATAATACCCGAAATGCCTCTTTTCTGTTAGAATTATGACGGTCTTATAGAACACGAATAATGTCCCTAATGCCTCTTGTTTGTTAAAATTATGACGATCTTTCAGAACACGAATAATATCCCAAAGGGGTCCTTTCAATTAGAATTATGAGGGTCTTGTAGAACACCAATAATATTCCAAATGTCTCTTTTTCGTTAGAATTAGAAAGGGCTTTTAAAGCACGAATAATTTCACAAATTCCTCTTTCCTGTTATATGACGGTCTTTTAGGACACAAATAATATCCCAAATGCATCATTTCTGTTAGAATTTTGACGGGTTTTAGAACACGAATAATACCCGAAATGCCTCTTTTCTGTTAGAATTATGACCGTCTTTTAGAACACGAATAATATCCGAAATACCTCTTTTCTGTTAGAACTATGACGGTCTTTCAGAACACGAATAATATTCCAACTGCCTCTTTTCTGTTAGAATTATGACGGTCTTTTAGAACACGAATACTACCCCAGAAACCTCTTTTCCGTTAGAGTTATGAATTGCTTTTAGTACACGAAAAATATCCCAAATGCTTCTGTCCAGATAGAATTATGAAGGTCTTTTAGAACACGAATAATACGCCAAATGCCACTTTTCTGTTAGGATCATGAGGGTCTTTTCGATCACAGATAATATCCGAAATACTTCTTTTCCGCTAGAATTATGACGGTCTTTTAGGACACGAATAATATTCCAAATGCCTCTTTACTGTTAGAATTATGACGGACTTTTAGAACACGAATAATATCCCAAATTCCTTTTTTCTGTTAGAGTTATGACAGTCTGTTAGAAAACGAATAATATCCCAAATGTCTCTTTCCTGTTAGGATTATGACAGTCTTTTAGAACACGAATAACACACCAAATACTTCTTTCCTGTTAGAATTATGACGGTCTTTTAGAACACAAATAATCTCCAAATGCCTCTTTTCGTTTAGAATTATGACGGTCTTTTAGAAAACGAATAATATCCTAAATCCCTCCTTTCTGTTAGAATTATGACGGTCTTTCAGAAAACGAATAATATTCCAACTGCCTCTTTTCTATTAGAATTATGACGGTCTTTTAGAATACGAATACTACCCCACATACCTCTTTTCCGTTAGAGTTATGAAGGGCTTTTATAACACGAATAAAATCCCAAATGCTTCTTTCCAGATAGACTTATGACGGTCTTTTAGGACACGAATAATATCAAAAATGCCTCCTTTCTGTTTCAATTATAACTGTCTTTTAGAACACGAATAATACGCCAAATGCCACTTTTCTGTAAGAATCATGACGGTCTTTTAGAACGCAAATAATATCCCAAATGCCTCTTTCCTGTTAGGTTTATGAGGGTCTTTTAGAACACAAATAATGTCCAAAATGCATCATTTCAGTTACAATTATAACGGTCTTGTAGAACACGAACAATATCCCAAATATCTCTTTTCGGTTAGAATTATGACGGTGTTTAAGAACATGAATAATACCCCAAATGCCTCTTCTGTTAGAATTATGACGGTCTATTAAAACACGAGTAATACACCAATTGCCTCATTTCTGTTAGAATTATGACGGTTTTTAAGAACATGAATAATACCCCAAAACCTCATTTCTGTTAGAATTATGACTGTGTTGTAACACACGTCATAATTCTAAAAGAAAGGAGGCATTTTGGGATATTATTCCTGTTTTAAAGACCGTCATAATTGTAACAGAAAATAGCGGTTTCGGGTATTATTCGTGTTCTAAGAAACCTTCATATTCTAATTAAAAGAGGCAGTTCGAATATTATTCGTGTTCTGACAGACTGTCATAATTCTAACAGAAAAGAGGCATTTGGGATATTATTTGTGTTCTAAAAGACCGTCATAATTCTCACAGAAAACAGGCATTTGGGATATTATTCGTGTTCTAAAAGAGGGTAATAATTCTAACAGCAACCAGGCATTTGGGCTATTATTCTCGTTCTAAAAGACCGTCATACTTCAAAACAAAAAAAAAGAGGCATGTGGGCTATTATTCTTGTTCTAAAAGACCGTCATAATTCTAACAGAAAAGAGGCAAATTGGATATTTTAATCGTTCTCTAAAAGGCCGTCACCATTCTAACAGACAGGAGGCATTAGGGATATTATTCGTGTTCTAAAAGACCGTCATATTTCTAACAGAAAAGAGGTATTTCGGATATTATTTTCGTTCTAAAAAACCGTCATAAATTTTACAGAAGAGAGGCATTTGGGATATTATTCGTGTTCTAAAAGACCCTCAGTATTCTAACAGACAGGAGGAATTTCGATATTATTCGTGTTCTAAAAGACCGTCATAGTTCTAACAGAAAAGAGGTATTTCGGATATTATTCGAGTTCTAAAAGACCGTCATAATTGTAACAGAAAAGAGGCATTTCGGCTATTATTCTTGTTCTAAAAGACCGTCTTAATTCTAACAGAAAAGAGGCATTTGGGCTATTATTCGTGTTCTAAATGACCGTCATAATTCTAACAGAAAAGAGGCATTTGGGCTATTATTCTCATTCTAAAAGGCAGTCATAATTCTAACAGAAAAGAGGCATTTGGTCTATTATTCTTGTTCTAAATGACCGTCAAAATTCTAACAGAAAGGAGGCATTTGGGCTATTATTCTCGTTCTAAAAGACCTTGTTAATTCTAAATGAGAAGAGACATTTGGGATAGTATTCGTGCTAAAAAAAAACCGTCATAATTTCTAGGAGAATAGAGGCATTTTGGACATTATTCGTGTTCTAAAAGAGCCTCATAATTCTAACCGAGAAGCGGCAATTGGGATATTATTCGTGTTCTAAAAGACCGTCATTATTTTAACAGAAAAGAGGCAAATTGGGTATTATTCGTGCTCTACAAGACCGTCACCATTCTAAATGACAGGAGGGATTTGGGATATTATTCGTGTTCGTCATATTTATAACAGAAAAGAGGTATTTCGGATAGTATTTTGGTTCAAAAAAACCGTCATAATTCTTAAAGAACAGAGGCATTTGGGATATTATTCGTTTTCTAAAGGACCCTCACCATTCTAACAGACAGGAAGCATTTGCGATATTATTCGTGTTCTAAAAGACCGTCATAATTCTAACAGAAAAGAGGTATTTCGGATATCATTCGTGCTCTAAAAGACCTTCATAATTCTAAAAGAAAAGAGGCATTTGGTGTAGTATTCGTGTTCTAAAAGACCGTCATAATTCTACATAAAAAGAGGCATTTGTGATACTATTCGTGTTTTAAAGACCGTCATAATTGTAACAGAAAATAGACATTTGGGACAGTATTCGTGCTCAAAAAGACCGCCATAATGCTAACTGAAAAGAGGTATTTGGGATATTATGCGTGTTCTAAAAGACCGTTATAATTCTAACACTAAAGAGGCATTTGAGATATTATTCGTCTCCTAAAAGAGCTTCATAATTCTAGCGGAAAAGAGGTATTTGGGATATTATCCGTGTTCTAAAAGACCGTCATGATTCTAACAGAATGGAGGCATTTGGTCTATTATTCGTGTCCTGAAAGAACGTGATAATTCTAACAAAAACGAGGCATATGGTGTATTATTCGTGTTCTAAAAGACCGTCATAATTCTAATAGAAAGGAGGCATTTGGGCTATTATTCGTGTTCTAAAAGACCGTCATAATTATAACAGAAAGGATGAATGTACTAAATGCCATTCATAATTCTAACGAAAATGGCGTATGTGGGATATTTTTCGTGTTGTGACAGACTGTCATAATTCTAATAGAAAAGAAGCAGTTGGAAAATTAGTCGTGATCTAAAAGACCGTCATAGTTCTAACAGAAAGGATGCATTTGGTGTATTATTCGTGTTCTAAGAAACCGTCATATTCTAACAGAACAGAGGCATTTGGGGACATTATTCGTGTTCTAAAAGGCCGTCATACTTCTAACAGAAAAGATGTATTTCGGATATAATTCGTGTTCTAAAAGACCGTCATAATTCTAACACAAAAGAGGCATTTGGGGTAGTATTCGTCTCTTAAAAGACCGTCAAAATTCTAACAGGAATGATGCATTTGGGGTATTATTCGTGTTCTAATAGACCGTCATAATTCTAAGAGAACAGAGGCATTTTGGATATTATTTGTATTGTAAAGACCGTCATAATTGCAACAGAAAATAGGCATTTCGGGTATTATTCGTGTTCTAAGAAACCGTCATATTCTAACAGAAAAGAGGCATTTGGGATATTATTCGTGTTCTAAAAGACCGTCATAATTCTCACAAACAAGAGGCATTTGGGATATGATTCGTGTTCTAAAAGACGGTAATAATTCTAACAGAAAAGAGGCATTTGGGCTATTATCCTCGTTCTACAAGACCGTCATAATTTCTAAGAGAAAAGAGGCATTTAGGACATTATTCGTGTTCTAAAAGACCCTCATAATTCTAACCGAGAAGAGGCATTTGGGATATTATTCGTGTTCTAAAAGGCCTTCATATTTCTAACAGAAAAGAGGTATTTCGGATAGTATTTTGGTTCTAGAAAGCGGTCATAATTCTTACAGAAAAGAGGCATTTGGGATATTATCCGTTTTTAAAAGACCCTTACCATTCTAACAAACAGGAGGCATTTGCCATGTTATTCGTGTTGTAAAAGACCGTCATAGTGCTAACAGAAAAGAGGTATTTCGGAGATTATTCGAGTTCTAAAAGACGTCATAATTCTAAGAGAAAAGAGACATTTGGGACATTATCTGTGTTCTAAACGACAATCATAATTCTAACCGAGAAGAGGCATTTGGGATATTATTCGTGTTCTAAAATACCCTCAGAATTCTAACAGCAAAGGGGGATTTGGGATATTATTGGTGTTCTAAAAGACCGCCATAATTCTAACAGAAAAGAGATACTTGGGTATTATTTGTGTTCTAGAAGACCGTGATGATTCTAACAGAACAAACGTACTTGGGGTATTATTCGTGCTCTAATAAATGACCGTCATAATTCTAACAGAAAAGAGGTATTTCGGATATTATTCGTGTTCTAAAAGACCGTCATATTTCTAAAAAAAAGGAGGCATTTGGTGTATTATTCGTGTTCTAAAAGACCGTCATAATTCTAAATAAAAAGAGCCATTTGGGATATTATTCGTGTTCTAAGGACCGTCATAATTGTAACAGAAAATAGGCATTTGGGACAGTATTCGTGCTCAAAAAGACCGTCATAATGCTAACTGAAAAGAGGTATTTGGGATATTATGCGTGTTCTAAAAGACCGTCATAATTCTAACTGTAAAGAGGCATTTGGGATATTATTCGTCTCCTAAAAGACCGTCATAATTCTAGCGGAAAAGAGGTATTTGGGATATTATCCGTGTTCTAAAAGACCGTCATGATTCTAACACAATGGAGGCATTTGGTCTAGTATTCGTGTTCTGACAGAACGTCAAAATTCTAACAAAAACGAGGTATGTGGTGTATTATTCGTGTTCAAAAAGACCGTCATAATTCTAACAGAAAGTAGGCATTTGGCTATTATTCGTGTTCTAAAAGACTGTCATAATTATAAGAGAAAGGATCTGGGATATTATTCGTGTACTAAAAGCCATTCATAATTCTAACAAAAAAGGGGTATTTGGGATATTATTCGTGTTGTAAAAGACTGTCATAAGTCTGATAGAAAAGAAGCAGTTGGATTATTATTCGTGATTTAAAAGACCGTCACAATTCTAACAGAAAGGATGCATTTGGGGTATTATTCGTGTTCTAAGAAACCGTCATATTCTAACAGAAAAAAGGCATTTGGGATATTATTTGTGTTCTAAAACACCGTCAACATTTTAACAGACAGGAGCCATTTGGGATATTATTCGTGTTCTAAAAGACCGCCATAGTTCTATCAGAAAAGAGATATTTCGGATATAATTCGTGTTCTAAAAGACCGTCATAATTCTAACAGAAAAGAGGCATTTGTGGTATTATTCGTCTCTTAAAAGACAGTCAAAATTCTAACAGAAATGATGGTTTTTGGGTATTATTTGTGTTCTAACAGACCGTCATAATTCTAAAAGAAAAGAGGCATTTTGGATATTAGTCGTGTTCTGAAAGACCGTCATAATTCTAATAGAAAGCAGGGATTTGGGATATTATTCGTTTTCAAAAAGACCGTCATAATTCTAAAAGAAAAGATGTATTTGGATTGTTATTGGAATAATATCCCAAATGGCTCTGTTCTGTTATAATTATGGCAGTCTTTTAAAACACGAATAATACCCCAAGTACCTCTTTTCTGTAAGAATTATGACGGTCATTTATTAGAGCACGAATAATACCCCAAATACATCTGTTCTGTTAGAATCATTACGGTCTTCTAGAACACAAAAAATACCCAAATACCTCTTTTCTGTTAGAATTATGACGGTCTTTTGCAACACGAATAATACCACAAATACCTCTTTTCTGTTAGAATTATGACGGTCTTTTAGGACACGAATATAACCCTAAATACCTCTTTTCTGGTAGAATTATCACGATCTTTTAGAACACGAATAATACCCCAAATAACTCTTTTCTGTTAGAATCATAACGGTCTTTTAGAACACGAATAATACCCCAAATGCCTCTTTTCTGTTAGAATTATGACGGTCTTTTACAGCACGAATGCTATCCCAAAAGCCTCTTTCCTGTCAGAAATATGAAAGTCTTTTAGAAAACGAGTAGTTTCCCAAATGCCTCTTTTCTGTGATAATCATGACAGTCTCTTACAGCACGAATAATACCCTAAATGCCTCTTTTCTGTTAGAATTATGACGGTCTTCTAGAGCGTGAATAATATCCCACATTCTGATTTTCTGCCAGAATTATGACGGTCTTTTAGAACACGAATAATATTCCAAGTGCCTCTTTTGTGTTAGAATTATGACGGTCTTTTAGAACACGAATAATACCCCAAATGCCTCTACTTATCCAAAATCCTTCTTTTCTGTTAAATATATGACGGTCTTTTAGAATAAGAATAATACCCGAAATGCCTCTTTTCTGCTAGAATTATGAGGGTCTTTTAGAACACGAATAATATCCCGAGTTCTAAAAGACCGTCATATTTCTAAAAGAAAAGAGGCATTTGGTATATTATTCATTTTCTAAAAGACTGGCATAATTTTAAATAAAAAGAGCCATTTGGGATATTATTCGTGTTCCAAGGACCGTCATAATTGTAACAGAAAATAGGCATTTGGGACAGTATTCGTGCTCAAAAAAACCGTCATAATGCTAACTGAAAAGAGGTATTTGGGATATTATGCGTGTTCTAAAAGACCGTCATAATTCTAACTGTAAAGAGGCATTTGGGATATTATTCGTCTCCTAAAAGACCGTCATAATTCTAGCGGAAAAGAGGTATTTGGGATATTATCCGTGTTCTAAAAGACCGTCATGATTCTAACACAATGGAGGCATTTGGTCTAGTATTCGTGTTCTGACAGAACGTCAAAATTCTAACAAAAACGAGGTATGTGGTGTATTATTCGTGTTCAAAAAGACCGTCATAATTCTAACAGAAAGTAGGCATTTGGCTATTATTCGTGTTCTAAAAGACTGTCATAATTATAAGAGAAAGGATCTGGGATATTATTCGTGTACTAAAAGCCATTCATAATTCTAACAAAAAAGGGGTATTTGGGATATTATTCGTGTTGTAAAAGACTGTCATAAGTCTGATAGAAAAGAAGCAGTTGGATTATTATTCGTGATTTAAAAGACCGTCACAATTCTAACAGAAAGGATGCATTTGGGGTATTATTCGTGTTCTAAGAAACCGTCATATTCTAACAGAAAAAAGGCATTTGGGATATTATTTGTGTTCTAAAACACCGTCAACATTTTAACAGACAGGAGCCATTTGGGATATTATTCGTGTTCTAAAAGACCGCCATAGTTCTATCAGAAAAGAGATATTTCGGATATAATTCGTGTTCTAAAAGACCGTCATAATTCTAACAGAAAAGAGGCATTTGTGGTATTATTCGTCTCTTAAAAGACAGTCAAAATTCTAACAGAAATGATGGTTTTTGGGTATTATTTGTGTTCTAACAGACCGTCATAATTCTAAAAGAAAAGAGGCATTTTGGATATTAGTCGTGTTCTGAAAGACCGTCATAATTCTAATAGAAAGCAGGGATTTGGGATATTATTCGTTTTCAAAAAGACCGTCATAATTCTAAAAGAAAAGATGTATTTGGATTGTTATTGGAATAATATCCCAAATGGCTCTGTTCTGTTATAATTATGGCAGTCTTTTAAAACACGAATAATACCCCAAGTACCTCTTTTCTGTAAGAATTATGACGGTCATTTATTAGAGCACGAATAATACCCCAAATACATCTGTTCTGTTAGAATCATTACGGTCTTCTAGAACACAAAAAATACCCAAATACCTCTTTTCTGTTAGAATTATGACGGTCTTTTGCAACACGAATAATACCACAAATACCTCTTTTCTGTTAGAATTATGACGGTCTTTTAGGACACGAATATAACCCTAAATACCTCTTTTCTGTTAGAATTATCACGATCTTCTAGAACACGAATAATACCCAAAATACCTCTTTTCTGTTAGAATCATAACGGTCTTTTAGAACACGAATAATACCCCAAATACCTCTTTTCTGTTAGAATTATGACGGTCTTTTACAGCACGAATGCTATCCCAAAAGCCTCTTTTCTGTCAGAAATATGAAAGTCTTTTAGAACACGAGTAATTTCCCAAATGCCTCTTTTCTGTGAGAATTATGACAGTCTCTTACAGCACGAATAATACCCTAAATGCCTCTTTTCTGTTAGAATTATGACGGTCTTTTAGAACACGAATAATATCCGAAATGCCTCTCTTGTGTTAGAATTATGACGGTGTTTTAGAACACGAATAATACCCCAAATGCCTCTATTCTGTTAGAATGATGACGTTTGTTTGAAAACGAATCTTATCCAAAATGCTTCTTTTCTCTTAGAAATTTTAGAATAAGAATAATACCCGAAATTCCTCTTTTCTGTTAGAATTATGAGGGTCTTTTAGGACACGAATATAACCCGAAATACCTGTTTTCTGTTAGAATTATCACGATTTTTTAGAACACGAATAATACCCCAAATACCTCTTTTCTGTTAGAATCATGACGGTCTTTTGAACACGAATAATATCCCAAATGCCAGTTTTCTTTTAGAATTATGAGGGTCTTGTAGAACACGAAAAATATCCCAAATACTTCTTTTCTGTTATAATTATGACGGTATTTTAGAACACGAATAATACCCCAAATGCCTCTTTTCTGTTAGAATTATGACGGTCTTTTAGAACACGAATAATACC
>JAOYNN010061659.1:0-12230 GCA_025770095.1 Goniobranchus kuniei | reverse complement strand
TAACGGGCAACCTTGCCGTACTGATCTTGATAGTTGGAATGGTTCTGATAATGTATGGTTTACTATTACTTGACTTGCTGGCTGCTTGTATAGGATTTTAATCCAATCTGTGAATGGTTCTCCAAGGTTGTTTGTTTCTAGTACTTTGTGGAGATAGTCGTGAAAGACTCTGTCAATGGCCTTTTCTTGGTCAACTGCTAGTGTGGCTGCATGTGAATCTGTGTCGTGTATGTATTGTATGATGTCTCTAATGAAATGGGTGTGGTTTCTAATGTCACGGCCTTTGATACTGCATTGTTGGTCTGTGTGTATCAATTCTGCTAGTACTGGTTTCATTTTGTGAACCAAAAAGGACAGGTTCATACTTCCAACTTAATGAGTTTATAGCTACACCGATTCTGACATTCCTTTCATCCATAATAAGGAAACACTATGAAACCGTGTCGCTTGGCCAGTCTACGGTATGAATGATACCACATGGCCATTCTCATCAAATGCGCTAAGCGACACCCTTGCCGCTTGGCCTTTCTGATGAGAGCGTTTTATGGAACGACAAACGAGCCATACGCCATTAAGCAATAGTTATGCACCGAACTTTAGGAAACTTGACATGGTTTTACTATTTGTTTCTGGAATATGGTCAAATATCAAGGAGTACTCCAAAGTGTTTAGCATAGCCATCTGAAACATAATTTTGTCTCTCCTGAAAAATTATACCCTTGGCGCTTGGCCGTTCTGTTGAGAATGGTATCGATATATAATCAAGGGGCATAACCGGTAAAATACAACTTGATGCTTTCACTCAGTAGAAATGTAAAGGATCTGAACTAATATTTTATTGCTTCATTTGCTATTCTATCCCCGTTTAGCATCTACAAACGTCCAGAATTATTCTTTAAAGTAGAAGTACGATAGTGGATTGATACAAATATCCCGAAAGACAGCCGGCGCACAAACAGTGAACATATCAATCATCATTGACAACAAACTAATTATCATAAGGTAAATATTCAAATGATTAAATAAAGATCAGCTTTCATTTCGAGATAAATACATTTCCTTCTTAGTTGCATTCTGAGAAAAATAACTGAAAATTTTCCATCCAATGAGACATAATAAAAGCGCTAATAATAACACGACTTTAACACCCATCACCCGAACATGCAGTTTAGACAATTTTGTCATCAACATTGTGAAAGATGACCTGAATCCCATTAAATGTATTAAAAGTAATCAAAACTCAAATAAGGTTGAGGAAAATAACTACAGATTCAAACATCCCCAGATCCAAATCTCTTTGATTTCTTCAAATTCGACCAAACCTAGATTTCTTTTCATCCTCTTAGACTGAGTTGTCAAAAAAATCAGACACACCATGAGAGTCCTTTGTGACTGGGGGTAAATCCTCTCGAGCTCGAACAATTTCCAAACTATGAAGTTTCTGAATATGGCGGATGATAATGCCCTTGCTTGTTTTCAACTTAACCATTCTTGTGAGACCATCTGAAACAGGAAACACCTTCAAAACTAAACCTATAGGCCATTTCAATCTTTGGAAAGTTTCATCTCTGATCATAACAATTTCTCCAACTTGAATGTCTTTCTTTCCAGATAAGCCCTTGAAAGGAGGTAGATTTAGGACATAATTTGAACTCCAAAAATGTCAAAATTTGGCAAGTACTTCATATTGGTATTCCCACCTTGAGATAAACTCTGCAGCATTGGATATTCCACCTGCATTAGAAATGTTATCATCATTAATAATGGCCTTAGACATGAATTTTCGACCAATGAGAAAATGAGCTGAGGTAAGAACCTCTCCAGTAATCCTCAATTTAATTATCATTTTCGACATACTGCCTCCACAACTGTAAACCATGAACACTTGCATCTTGAATCTGATAGAATCTGCTCAGCTCTTTACACACTCCATATAGATCGGAAGATACCGGTAATTAATGTAGACAGAATTTCCTTCTTATTATGAAGTGCCCTACCACATCCTGTGGCGATTGTAGGTTTGGATTGTTTGTAAGGCGCACTAAAAATAGTTTGTGGAATTACTGGTAAAATTGTGCAAATTTGGGTTGAATGCGCCAATTTTAGTACACATGACCTGGATGTCATAGACAAATAAGTTGAAAGTTGATTTCGGAGCAGTCTTAATTTGCGCTATTAATTGCAATATAAAACCAAGGGGCATAACCGCTAAAATACAGCTTGTTGCTTTCACTCAGTAGAAATGTAAAACAACTAAATAAATAATTTCTTGCCCTCATTTGCTATTTTATCACCGCTTGCATCTAAAAACGTTCAGGATTATTTTTTACAGTAAAAGTACGATACTGGATCGATACATTGAAGATAGACTAGTATTATATATATATTCAAAAAATATATATATTATATATATATAATATATTCAAAAAAAATATTTTCAACTTCAATATTTGGATTGCGAAATAGTTTTGCTTTTAATCATGTAAGGCCTACTCCTGTAGTGATTTCGATAGGGCTTCTCCAGCTCGAAAGAAGACACATATGAATGAATGACATAAGAGTAGACTAAAGAAGCACTGCATTTCTTGTTTTATCTTCTGTTTAGGTATATCTTCAGCCATCCCTGTACTGATCTTTAGAAACATCTACAAAGGATGTACTTCACTTAATTTCCATCCATCAATTAAGTAACCTCTAATCTAAAATGGTCATTTTCGAAAACTACCTCCACAATTTTGAGAATCGTGCAGGGCAGGCTTGACCGTGACCTCATGCACCTTGAATATGATAGAATCTGCTCAGCTCTTTACACTCCCCATGTAGATCAAAGATACCGTTAGGACTAATGAATATAGACAGAATTTCCTGCACATCAAGTTTTCTACTACATCCTGGTAGCAAACACAGATTAGGATCTTTTGAAAGGCACAGTGAAAATGAAAGAATTAGCATTAAAGTTGTGCAAATAAGGTTTGAGGCACATGACCTGGAAGTCATAGCTGCTATAGAACTACATTCAGATAAAAGTAGAAAGTTGATTTTGAAGCAACTTCATTTTTTCCGTTGTTGGCGTTATAGCTCAATGGTACAGCAGAGGCCTTTAAGTAGTCCGACAGACATTAGTTTCGAATCTCGCTTCGGACCCAAGCGTTTTTTTCCCCGTTAACAAGAAAATTTACCCTTGTTGCTTCACTCGACCACGGTGAAAATTGGTAGGACTACAACTTTGGCAGGAAAAGTACTCTGCAATAGACTAGCATCCTATGGATGGATAAAAATCGGTAACTGTCCGCATCATGCTATAGAAACCGGGATAAGCACCCGCCCAATGAGCCGATTCGGCTTGAAAGGACTACTACTTTGTTTTTCTCTATTCATTGTCATATAAAATCAAGGGGCATAACCGGTAAAATACAAGTTGTTGCCTTCTACTCTTTAGAAATATAGACATCTAAACTAACGTTTTTTTCTTGCTATTATTTGGTATGCGTTTCCCCACCCAGCAATTAAAAAACGTTTAGGATTATTCTTTAAGGCAGAACAACAATTGTTAATTGATTCAATAAGAATTTTTTTTTTCTTAATTTTCAATGAAAAATTCATTTACTCCTATTGTAAGTTCGATGGGGCTTCTCCAGCACGAAAGAAGAAACTGATCTGTGAATGATCATCAACTTCTGATCCTGTCGTGATTAAGCCGTCATCCTTCTATGTCTAGAGGGATGTAAACGGGATGGGTCCTGATATCACCAAATGCTCGTTTCTCGAGTAGGTTGAAAGGGGCCTGGTATCTCCTGCACGGCCGTATTTCGGAGCACCAAACGATTAAAACCAAACCTGTTAATTTGTATTAGAGTCGAGTAAGGTAGCACCCTTTTCCTTGTTTTGTCCTCTGTCTAGCTGCTCCTTTAATTATTCCTTCACTGAGCCCTTCGAACAACGACAAAGTATATGTTGACTAATTCCAATCAATCATTCAATCTCTTCTTAAAATTTTTCCTTTTCAACACGTGCCTCAGTAGGAAAATCTAAGCCTTCACAACTGTGTTTTTCGTGCAGCGTAGGCATGACCGCGAACATTTTCATCTCGAACCTGACAGAACCTGTTGAGCTCTTTACACGCCTTTAGGCTATATAATAGATGTGACAGATAGCGGGAATTAATAATATTATGTTTGAAGTGGAAATAATTTCCTCCTTATCAAGTTTCCTGCCACATCCCGGAGGCGATGGTGGATTTGGATCTTATGTAAGGCTCAATGAAAACAAATGTCCAGCTTGATAAGCTAAGCAGTTGGCTTTATAATACTGTCGATGTAGATCCTTAGATGTCGAAAAAAAAAAGTATGCGATGGATTAAAGCTACGTTGTGTGTTTGTGTGTATTAATTTTGTTTTTGTTTTTGTATGTTTTTCTGTTGTGGACACACTTGAGTTTTTCACAAAAGCCTAGTCAAACAGTTGAATGTTGCATTGACATTCACAAATAAGTAGAAAGTTGATGTTGCAGCAAACTTTTTTCCTATTCATTGCCATTATAAAATCAAGGTAACCGGCAAAATACAGCTTGTTGACTTTCACTCATTAGAAATCTAAAGCATTTGAACAACGTTTTTGTAACTATATGTGATGTTTTTCCCCGCCTAGCATCTAAAAACGATCGGGGTTATTCTTTAAGGCAAAAGTACAACAGTTGTTTGATGGAATGAAGTAATACTAGTATGTTTTCTTTTGATTTTCAACTGCAATATATGGATTGCAAAATTCGTTTACTTTTTGATCATTTACTCACTGAGTTCGATGGGCTTCTCCAGCATAAACGAAGACACTTGTTCACGAATGACGTAAGAGTCGACTAAGGTAGCACCATAATCCTTTTTTGTCTCATGTCTAACTATTCCTTTAATCAATCCTGCTCTGAGCCCTAAGAACATCCACAAAGGATGTACTTGGCTTAATTTCAATCAAGCAATCAATTAATCTCTTACATGAAAATAATCATTTACGAAAAATTCCTCCACAAGTGTGTAAATCTGTAAATCATGCAGGGCAGGCTTTACCATGAACACTTGCATCTTGTATCTGAAAGAACCTTCCGGGCCCTTACACGCATCTTATAGATCGGGAAGATTCGTTTCCGGAGCAAATGTGGTGGCATTGAAATCTTTTGTAAGGGTCGATGAAGAAGTAAGCCAAGTCGACGAAATAAATGGGGTACCCGTTAGCAGCATTTAGGCCTAGTACCTGGTAGACAGGCAACACCTGTTACCCACGGATCTGGTACTGTTCCAGCACTACCTTTTACTCATTAGAAATGTAACGCATCTGAACTCATGTTTTTCTGCCATTTTTTGTCATTTTTATCTCCTCTTAGGACCTAGAAACGTTCAGGATTATTCTTTAAGATAAAAATACAATAGTTGATTCATACAATGAAGAAAGACTGGCATTTTTTACTTTTCAAATTATTTCCAGCATCGATATTCGGATTCCAAAATACTTTTACTTTTAATCAAGACAGGAATGGCTGAAGGAGAAGCGGTACAGAAGATAAAAGAAAGACAACAGTACTACCTTAGTCGACTTTTACGTTAATCTTAGATTTGTGTCTTCTTTCTATCAGGTTCAAAAGCAAGTGTTCACGGTCAAGTGTGCCTGGCAACAATACACAGTTATGGAAATAGTTGCCGAAAATGATCATTTTACGTAAGGGATTAATTGATTTATTCAATACTGTTCAGTTCTTAGCGATTAGTACAAAGGAGTAGCTAGACAGAAGATAAAGCATGGAAAACTGTGCTACCGTAATCGATCCTACGTCTTTCATGGATAAGTATCTTCTTTCGTGTTGGAGAAGCCCCATCGAAATCACAATGGGAGTAAAAGAATTTTTCAATCCGAATATTGAAACTGAAAATTTAAAAAAATAAAGAAATGCTAGTCGTTGTACATTGTATGAATCAACTATTGTATTTTTACCTTAAAGAATAATCCTGAACATTTTTAGATGCTAAGCGGAGATAAAGATATTAATAACAGTAACAAACCTTGGTTCAGATGCTTTACATTTCTAATGAGTGAAAGGCAACAAGCTGTACTATACAGGTCATGTCCCTTGATTTTATAGGAAAACTGATTGAGAAAAATACTGTTGCTTCCAAATCAACATTGCGGTTAACAAAAGATCCGAATCCACCTTCGCCACCATGTGGCAGGAAACTTGATGTGGGGAAAATTCTTTCCACGTTGATTACCGGTATCTTTCCGAACTATAAGGGGTATGTAAAGAGCTGAGCAGATTCTATCAGAATCAAAATGCAAGGGTAGAAAACGAAAACAATACAGTTTACATGTCAGACCCAATCTTTAATAATAACAAGATACGTATTAAGCGAAAAACCCTTTTCATAAACAATTTGATTGACTGACACATTGTTTACATTCAGGACTTTTATGAGGGTTGCAATATTAGAACATTAGCCAATTTTAAGGAGATGTTGTATAATAGTTATAATGGCAATGAGATTGACTATTGGGCCGTAATAATGCATTAGCACAAACACAGTAACAATTGACAGATGATACTCCAAGGAGAGCCTTGTTTCATGATCTCTCCAAGGAAGAAATTTATAAAATAATAAAACCAGATGGAGGAACTGATCAAGTAACAAATTTTTGTGCGAGGTTGTAGTATGGATAGGAACTATTGGGAGTTACCTTTTTTGTGCACTGGGGAAGTCAGGTTAAGACTGCTACAGTGGAAAATTACCCATAACATCTATTCACCTAACATTCTTTTATATAGAATGAAAGTAACTGATTCTATTCTTTGCAAGAGATGTTTAGTGACTGATTTTGCGGCATACTTTTTTCCCCATTACAATTCGACCAAGAAGGTATGAGAGGTAATAGAAAACATTAAACAATCTGGTACATGAATTTACATAAAATAGGTGTGCATGACTTTATCTTAGGAGAATTACAGATTCCAGTTTTAGGATCAAGCTATGTAAAAAAAAAAAAAAAAAGGATTAACCATATGATTCTCATTGGAAAAATGGTAATTTCTAACTTAATATATGGTCCAAAGAGATATTATCTAGAATTATTAGAACATGCATTAAGAATAAGAAAACTTCTACAGTCTCAACCATTATACCATTATTGTGGGTGGTTTAGAATTTTTGGCGGTTTCGTTTCCTCTGTTAATATGTTTGCATGCAACTAGTAGACCCGTTTCTGACAGCTGCCAAAAACGAACAGAGCCATAGTGAAGTATAAATTATTAACAATCTTATAATAGTAATTATAGCACTCTAATCTGCTTCTTTTAATTTGGATTGATAGTGGATTGCGTGCCATTAACTGGTTCCGGTAAAAAAGAAACATTCAGTCTTATTAAACTATGTTATTCAAATTGAATAAGGGAAAAAAAGCCCGCAAAATTTGTAACGTTGGCAGTGAGGGTTAGATAATACTAGCAGGGCTATCTTTCTTGGAGAATACGGTGAATAGAAATGATAGTAACAGTGCTGCATTGCAGTAAGGGTGCAATATTCTGGCTCTAATTGAGATGGTCTTGCAAACACAATGAGCTATGCCCATTTGTGGTTTTGGCAGTTTTATGTCAAAGGGTATTCTTCAACACGGCTTGCATAATATGTTAACTTAAAGAAAGATTGAAACGTTATATCGGGCTGGGGTGATGTTTTGCAGTGAGGCGGCTTCCCTATCAGGGAGTCATATGTCTCTGTTGTGGGGGTTCGGCTTTGCTCGGACCTTACAGCGATATGGAAAGTGCATTAATAAAGATTGCATTTATATAGTGCTTTCCACCGTTCTACAAACAGTCTCAAAGCGCTTTACAATACTTTTACTCATTAAACACCTTACCTGAGTCGAGTGAAACATTAAGGGTCAATTTTCTTGCTTAAGAAAAAAAAATCCCACAAGTAGTCGCTGGCGGGAATCGAACCCGGGACCTCCAAGTTCCAAGCCGACGCCTTTACGATTGAGCCATCTGTGCCCCCCATTAGATATTGATGCCTTACCTCTCGTCTATATAGTGTCTTAATACCCTTAGCCCTTTTCCTGTAGAAAAATGCGACATAACATTAACCATTAGTCGGAATGCCATTAGGGCGATGGACTTGGGGAGAGGCCTTACCTTGGATCCTGAAAAGGACCGGGTAGTGATATAAACTAACACTAACTGCATCCTGTGTAATGTTGTGCTTGAATGAATTACACACTTGGACTAAGGGGATATGGAACTTTTTGACGGTTACACTTCATCATTCTAACAGTAGAGAACTAACAGTGTAACACAGACTAACTTTCATGGCAGTATAGGTATGAGGCCCGGGTAAAAAAAAAAAAAGAAAAAGAAAAAAGTTGAGATTGTTCACTTTCAAGCCTGCCCTGCCCTGTTTACACAGTTGTGGAGGTAGTTGTTGAAAATATCATTTTACGTAAGAGCTTAATCGATTAATTGATTGAAATTTAAGTCCGGTAGCATACATCCTTGGTGGATTTTCTTAGGGCTTATACAGAAATGATTGAAGAAGTAACTAGACACAAGATAAAACAAGGAATACAGTGCAACCTTAGTCGACTCTTACGTCATTGATTGATAAGTGTCTTTTTTCATGCTTGTTAAGCTATTGTAGTGTTGCCTTAAAGAATAATCCTGGACGCTTTTAAATGCTAGGCGGGGAAAAGCATAACAAATGGTGGCCAAACAAAAAACCGTTAGCTCAGATGCTTTACATTTCGAACAAAAGATCCGAGTTCACCAATCACATCGGGGATAAGCCAAGAAACATGATGGGGAAGAAATCCCGTATACTTTAGACATAGTAATCACCGATATCTTCCCGAATAACAAGGGGCGTGTAAAGAGCTCAGCAGGTTCTATCACGTTCAAGATGTAAATAATTACGTTGAAGCCTGCCCTGAACGATTTACACAATTGTGGAGGCATTTTTGTGTGTGAAAACGATAAGTTTTAAGAAGCAGATTAATTGATTGATTAAAGCAAGGCTCAGCACAGGAGTAGTTGAAGGAGTACCTAGACATAATATAAAACGCATTCACAAATAAGTAGAAAGTTGGATTTGAAAAAAACATTATGTTCCCTATTCTTTTATATATAAAATCAAGGGGCATAAGCGGTGAAATACAGCTTGTTACATCTCACTCATAAGAAATGCAAAGCATCTGAACTAACTTTCTTTTTCTTTCTTTTTTTTTTTTTGTTTTTTTTGTTGCGTCCATTTGTTATGCTCTTCCCTGCCTAGCATCTCAAATTGTTTAGGATTATTCTTTAAGATAAAAATACACCAGTTGATTGATTCAGTAAGAAATAATTTTTTTTTTGTTTTTGCTTTTGTCTTTAATGTTTTAGTATTCAATTGAATTTCTTTTACTTTTAACATTTACTCCCATTGTGAATTCGATGGGGAAGAATTACGTAAGAGTCGACAAAAGTAGTACCGTTTTCCTTGTTTAATCTTCTGTCTAGCTACTCCTTCAATCATTCCTGTATTGAACCCTAAGAACACCCAAAAAGGATATACTGGACTTAATTTCAATCAATTTATCAATTAATCCCATAGTTAAAACGGCCATTTTCGGCAACTACCTCCACAAAGTTGTAAATCATTCAGAGCAGGCTTGAACTTGAACACTTGCACCTTGAATATGCTAGAGTCTGCTCTTCTCTTTACTCTTCCCATATAGATCGGGAGATACCGGTAATTAATATCGACAGAATTTCCTTGCATTGAAGTTTCCTACCTCATTATGGTAGCGATGGTGGATTTGGATCTTTTGAAAAGCGCAATAATAACAAATGAACACATTAATAAGCTAATCAGCTGGCTTTATAATACTGTAGGAGACATTCAGATGTCGAAAAATATTCGAACAATTATAGTTCCGCGTGTGTTAGTGTGTATGGTTTTTGGATTTGTTTTTGTAATTTTTTTTTCAAGGGCACACCTAAGTTTTTTCACAGAAGCCTTGTCGTAGAATTAAACGTTGCATCGAGATTAAGAAATAAGTAGAACTGTGATGTTCAAGCAATCTTATTTTTTATCTATTCATTTCCAGAAAAAAAAAATCAAGGGGGATAACCGGTAAAATGCAGCCTGTCTTCTACTGAAGAAAAATGTAAAGCATCTGAAATAACACTTTTTGCCATTATTCGTTGTGTCCATCCCCACCTAAAATCTACAAACATTCATATATTCTATAAGGCAAAACTACAATAACTGATTGGTACAATGAAAAAAGATAAAAGTAAAGTTAGTCCCCTACCCATGTCTGAGTGTAGGGGAAGTAGGGGTAGAGCCCTAATTATACTAGGCATACGGCATAATGTGGTAGTTTGCCATTGCCATTGCTTTCCACGCCGACTTTGCTTTCGCCAACCTACCTACCCATTTATAATGCTGGGTGAACAGTGAATGGGCCCCGAAAAAAATCCACTGCCCGGCGGGGTTCGAACTCCGCCACCTCGCATGGCAGTCAGCCGCTCTACCAACTGAGCTACCGGGCCACCGAAAAAAAGAAGAAAAAAGATAAGAATAAAAAAAAAAAATCTTCAATTTAAATACTCGGATGGCAAAATTATTTGACTTTTCAATCTTTTACTCCGATTGTGAGCTTGCACGGGCTTCTCCAGCATGCGAAAAAAGACACTTATCCATGAATGATGAAAGAGTCGAATAAGGTAGCATTGTTTTCCTAGCTTTATCTTGTATCTAGCGACTCCTTCAGTTATTTCTGTACTAAGCCCTAGAAGCATACACAAAGAATGTAGTTGACTTAATTTCAATCAATCAATGAATTTCTTTCTTTTTTACAATGATAATTTTCGACAACTGCCCACACAAATGTGTTCAATTGTGCAGAGCAGGCTTGACCACGATCATTAGAATTTGCACCTTGAATGATAAAATCTGCTCATCTCTGTACACTCCTCACAGAGATATGAAGATACCCGTAATCAATATAGACACAATGTTCTCCTCATCAAGTTTCCTACCACATCCTGGTAGTAATGGTGGATTCGGATCTTTTGTCAGGCTCAATGGCAAATAATAATAGCTAAGAAAATTAGCGTTAAAATGGTGCAAATTAGGTTTTAAAGCATATGACCTGGAAGTCATACCTGCTATCGAACCACATTGACAAAAAGGTAGAAAGTTGATTTTGGAGTAACTTTATATTTCCATAAGGAACGTTGTAGCTCAGTAGTAGAGCGAGGGCCTGTAGTCCGAGAGGCATTAGGTTCGAATCTCGCGAGGACACAAGCATTTTTTCCATAAGCAAGAAAATTTAACTCTGTTGCTTCACTCGACCCAGGTGAAAATGGGTGCAGGTTTAGCTTGAAAAATATATTGCAATAGACCAGCACCCCATTCAGAGAGTGATGGATAAAATAAAATTTGTCACTGTCCGCTTCATGCTCTAGAAACGGGGATAAGCTTCGCCCATTGAGCCGACTTACTACTTTATTTTTCTCTGCTCATTTCCATATGATGTCAAGGGGCATAACCGTTAAAAAACAACTAGGTGCCTTTCACTCATTAGAAATGTAAAGCATCTGAACTAACTTTTTAGCCATTATTTGGTATGCGTTTCCCCGCCTAGGACCTAAAACAGTTTAGAATTATTCTGTAAAGCAGAACAATAATAATTGATTGCTACAATAAGAAATAAGTTTTTAGTCTTAATTCCAATGTTAATATTGGGATTGAAAAATTCTTTTACTTTTTCACATTTACTCCCATTGGGAGTTCGATGGGGCATCTCCAGCACGTGAGAAGACATTGTTTTCATGACGTAAGAGTCGGCTAAGGTAGCACCGTTTTCCCGGTTTTGTCTTCTGTTTATCTACTTCTTTAATCATTCCTGCAGCGAGCACTATGAACATCCAAAAAGGATGTTCTTGACAAAATTCAATCAATGAATCAATAACTTTCTTTCTTACGTCCCTTATAGATCGGGAAGATACCGCTAACTAATATTGTTAATGTGTACAGAAGAAAGTTGATTTTTTAACAACTGTATAATTCTCCATCTCTTTCCACATAAAATCCAGGGATATAACCGGTACAGATATTTTTTGCCTTTCTCTTATTAGAAAGGTGGCCCGGTAGCTCAGTTGATAGAGCGGCTGACTGCCATGTGAGGTGACCCGAGTTCGATCCCCAGCCGGGCAGT
>JAOYNN010061549.1:0-12230 GCA_025770095.1 Goniobranchus kuniei | reverse complement strand
AAGAAGAAGAAGAAGAAGAAGAAGAAGAAGAAGAAGAAGAAGAAGAAGAAGAAGAAGAAGAAGAAGAAGAAGACATACATACATAAATCATCAGGAAAAAGACTTCTGTGATAATACATGTATTGCCATATAACATGGTAAGCTTTACCACAAAACAGTATTTCATTAACAGTGCGCAAAAGAGCTCTTATCAGTGTTGATGCTTCTAATACATCAATATAATCATATGCTGTCATCAGCTGGGCCTCACACTACTCCGAGTAGACATTTTGTCCCGCCGAAGTTCGTAAAAAGCCAAGGTACATAAACCATGAAATAGTTGTTAACAAAACTTTAGAAGTAGTTACGCGGATAAAGTCACTCGCGCATCCTGGACCTGACACTTTTACAGGCAGTGCCCTTTTCGTTTTTTCTATCCCATTCTTTTCAACGGTCATAAAAAAAAAATCTACAAAAATAACTTTGATGAGCAGAAGAAATAAAGCACTGAAAACAAATGCGGGAAAGAAAAGTAACAACAGAATCACTTTTCCTTGTGTTGTGAGTTTGTGTTGCTTGTTTTTGTATCTTGGGTTTTGTTTGGATTTTTTTTCTTACTGTTTGTTTTATACCTTTTGTCCAGGGCTTTTATTTTAAACTAAACCAACAGCGGTTCCTGGCGTTGCGAGGCATAAAATGGATTTGAAAATTCAACAACGAATAAATCCAAGTAGATCTATGTTTCAGATAAGGCAATATAACGCATTTAAAAAACCCTCCCAGATAGACTACGTGATTTCTTACACATTTGGTTTTCTGATTACTATGGCTCACCAACAGTACACATTGGACTCTCTTTAGCTATCAAACACATATCTTCACAAATGCGTGAGATGGCTTTTCGAAGTCTCTTCTGTTACTTGTCCCCTATTCCCACCCTCTTTCCACTCTCGGTTTTGAAATAATGTGTCTCTGTCTGTCTGATCTGTCTGTCTGTCTCTCTCTGTCCATCTGTCTGTCTCTCTCTGTCTCTCTCAGTCTCTATCTGTCTTTCTGTCTGTCTGTCTGTCTGTCTCTGTCTGTCTCTGTCTCTGTCTGTCTGTCTGTCTGTCTGTCTGTCTCTGTGTGTGTGTGTTTATGTGCGTGTGAGTGCTTTCTGTAGAGTGAAATTAAACAGACCAATGCCAGCGTCAGTCATCTTTTAAGAATTACCAACAGAGTCCAATTAAAACAATAGTAATAGTAATAGCCATCTGAATGGCGCCTTTCCTCAACGAGCTCAAAGCACCTCAAAATCACATACAAGCACATAAAGTAATACAAGAGCTCCGATGAACATAAGCACGTCACATTACAAACAAGATGGATTAATTATAGGCCTTCTTGAAAATATGGGTTTTTAAAGACGATAAAGTGATGGAGAATTCTTACAACATCCACTTAAGCCATTCCACAATTGAGGTGCACGCACCAAAAACGCCCTCCCACCAAAACGTATCAAAGTACGGGGTACCAAAAGAGAGTGGAATCATTCGATCTTAAAACTCTAGCTTATGGATAAGGAGTGAGAAGTTCTTTAAGATAGGGCGGAGCTAAATCTCGTGTTGACATTTGTAAGTCAATAAAATTAATACAACTTTAAAATCAATTCTCTCCCAGACTGGCAACAAATGAAGGTCTTTAAGAAAATGAGTTATGTGATCAGAATTCTTTTTACAGGCAATAATCCTAGTTGCCAAATTCTGTAATTTTTGGAGATTGAATAGATGACTTTTAGATGTACCACATAAAAGAGAGTTACAATAATGAAACCTACATGTTACTAAGGCATTTATCATAAGTTTTGCAGTATCCTCATCGATTAAGGATCTTAATCTGCTTAAAAAAAAATAAAACAAGTTACCATACACACAACAAAATGCCAAATACTCAAGGATAGTGGCCTGTAAATATAGATCCAGATCTATAATCTAAACATTTAGAGCTAGAGATATGTAGAGGGAGCAAAGATTTCGCTTTGTATTAAAGGGATATAAATGCAAGATGGCCCCAAAACTCTGTCTAAAGGTTTTGATTAGACAGAGGCAACTACAATTTCTAGGACACATTTGCCGCCACAATGGTTTAGAACATCTAGCCATGACAGGAAAGATCGAAAGCAAACGCAGTAGAGGAAGACAGAGAATAACTTTTATTGAAAATCTTAATGCATGGGCAATACAGAATGGTAGCATCAGCAACGTTATAAGGTTAGCTGAGGACAGGTATGAGTGGAGGAACATAATCACTGTTTCAGGCAAGTTACTTCAAGACGTAGCATACTCCTGTGCTTCAAGTTTCTACATACCTTAACAAAAGGACACGGGCTGAACAATTTAGCTTATAGAAAAGTAATTACTACTAGGCCGGCCTGTAGGTTCCGAGTGTCCAAAATGACCACCTTCATACTCTGATATAATACTAGTATGGTTCATAGAAAGCCTTTCTCCCAATTTTAAAAAAAAATTGTCAACAGCAAAAAGCTAGTATTCTTTTTTTCATCTACTGGTTATTTCAATGGGAATGATGACGAAAGCTTGATAAACGTGAATTATGGATGGATGGATGGATAGATGGATAGATAGATATATGGAGAGATAGTCAGATAAATAGATAGATAGATAGATAGATAGATAGATAGATAGATAGATAGATAGATAGATAGATAGATAGATAGATAGATAGATCAAAATACGTCTGCTCGTGTTCCGCCTATTACTTAACGAGAAGAAAATAAATAAAGCCTTCTCATCAAAACTATTCAACTGGGGCACTTCAATAATCACATTTCACACTCTACCACTTGCATCCCCCCCCACCCCCCTCCAAACACCCAACCTCAATTCCCCACATGTTCTATTCATTACATTAGAACAACACTCTACCAACCTCACTTCCCCTCCCTCTCACACACACAGACACACAAACACAGACACACCCACCACACAGACACACACAAACACACACATACAGACACACACATATACACATAAACACACACAGAGACACACTCACAAACACACACACCAAGACACACACAAACGCACACAAAGACACACTCACAAACACATACACACACAGGCACACATATGCACACACGACATACACACATACACACAGTCACACACAAACACACACACAGGTACACATACATACTGATACTCACACATACACACAGAGGTACTTTTTTCACTATTAAACACTATCATTAAAAGGATTATCTTGCCGCCCGGACTGCGTGTGTAACATTGATGTGGAGTGTCACGTGACACACGTAGTGGTAACAGGTTGCCAACTGGGAAACTAGTCAGCAGATAGGGTGGTGACCAGGGTTGCCATCTGGCCCCATGAGGAGCCAGATTTGGCCCTACCGAGAGTCGTTTGGCCCGGTCAAATTTTGTTTGGCTCCTGACCCCAAATTTGGCCCCACATCATTATCTTCAATTATGACCTATTATTTTCATTATTTTTTCAAAATAAAACATTCATTTTAAATATTATTTCATTAATATTTGATTTTCGTGTGTGTGTTTATTATTGCCATTACTGGACCAAAATAAACACTAGTATTTAGCTTATTAGCCTAAAATAATTATACATAGCTTTGCCAATGCATTCGATATCTGTGATAATAGTTCGTGGTATAGTATTGTGATACATTCTAACATTCAATGTTTTTCATACTGTCATCTTGACCAACATTTTATGTATAATATTTATACACATTTTTAACTTGGTGTTATACTTTAACGCATGCTACGATACTTTCTTTTATACAATCCCATGTCTATTTACATTTCCCTTATATTTATTCGATTTTTAAATTATTTTGTGTGTGTTTTAATTGGAGCTATTTTATTCACAACAATAATTTCCCCACAAGGATCAATAAAGCATCTGTAATCAACTTCGAGGAAAGGTTTCAGTTCTAGTTTCAAGTTGATAGAGATTGAGGAGTGTTTTAAGGGTTTGGCCCCTTTATTCTTGTATTTGGCCCTTTTTGAGCCCTGATTTTGCCCCGTCATGTTTTAAGCATCTGGCAACCCTGGCAGGGTTGACAGGGGTGGAAGCTCAGGCAAATCTATCTGTCTACTTTCTGCCTGTCACTCAAAACCCAGGCAGCAGAAAGCTACAGGTGTTGACAGGCAGGTTCAACAGGCTATTCAGCAGATGGATGGGAGCAGACGAGGTCATTGACTTCACACTCAGAATTGAGAGAGAGAGAGAGAGAGAGAGAGAGAGAGAGAGAGAGAGAGAGAGATGAATTCTGTTCAGCGTCGGATTGAATGGCTTGCCTTGCTGACCTACACACTATTCTATTACCATAATATTTTTTAACTGCTGTGTGGTTTTTGTTTTTAGTTTTTAGTTTGCTTGTTTGTTATTGCTTTTTAATATATATATATTGCACTACTGCCATACGATTTCCTATTGCATGTCCTATACAAATGGTAATGAAGATTATTATTATCATTCTTCATTTTCGTTACAGGGCATTTAAATGTCACCAACCTAATTAAGAGCCCTTAAAACAATATCATATCAAGAAATCATTAAACAATCATTGTGTGGCGATTGTGTGCTTGGTGTGCAGGCTTGGGCCACGAAATTGGAAGATGTTTACAATACATGTAGGCCTACACGTACTACCATATGCCATCATTGTTCCGGTCCTGATCAAGCCGCCTTCTTTCTATACAAAGAAGGATGTAAACGGGGAATATCCTGATATTTTTTTATAACCATATGCTGGGTTCTAAAGCAGGTTGAAAGGGGCCCAGTGCCCCAGCACAGACATATCACCCAGCTCCAAACCTTCAAAACTAACCAACCCTAATACTTTCCATGTTTTGCTGTCTACCTAACCTAGGTACATGTAGATAGATAGACTGACGGACAGACAGAACGATAGACAGATAGACAGATAGCTCAACAGCTTGATAGATAGATAGATAGATCGATCGATCGATCAGCAGCTTGATAGAGAGATAAATCAACAGCTTGATAGATAGATAGATAGATAGATAGATAGATAGATAGATAGATAGATAGATAGATAGATCAAAGATCGATGGATAGATAGATAGATAGATAGATAGATAGATAGATAGGTAGATAGATAGATAGATAGATAGATAAATAGATAGATAGAGTGGTGTGTGGGGGGCGGGGGAGGGTTGTTAGATAGATACATAGATGGATAGCAATATTATGGATAGAGGTAAAGAAAAAAGAGAGATGGATATAGTATTGTTCATAAGCGTTGCTCATGACCATTGTGAACGAGGTTTCCAAATCTGAGCTTAAAAAGAAAAGAAAAAAGAAGAAAAACAAAACAAAAACCCCACACCAATTATTGTCTATTTCCTTGTTATATCCTTTTCTATGTAATTCCTGACCATTGTGTAAGTTCATAAAATTGTTATTATGGCGTCAACATAACGTTTACTGAGTTATTCTTCATAATATGTTATTTCAGATTTTAATGTGCAATATTTCAGTATTTGTGTGCCTATGTGTATGTCAGTGTGTGTCTGTGTTTGTCAATGAATACTTTATGTCCCAGGGTATTTAGTTATGCAGGAATATTTTATTAAACACCATCATTTTGCTATGTATAGAGATTACTGTGCAATAAGTGTGTTTTTGATGTGAAATAATTCTCTCCTCCCCTAATCGATGAGGTTCCTATGTAATTACGTTTGTTGGGAGTGAGCAAGTATTTGTTTATTAGTACATGACGGCCCAGTGTTAAAAAGGAAATCAAATAAACAAATTAACTTAATAAGCATTACAATAAAATGTATTGATATCGCTTTGTAATATTACTTATGTTTTCAATGCTTACTACCCCTACATCGTACAAAATGATCATAATTTAATGTACAATTGATTGTATTAGATCTACAGCACAGAACGCTGTTTACAGAGAATATTTAAGGGAAACAATGTTACAATAGAAATCAATGCAATGGATTTGAAGAAAATTCGAATGTAGTAAATTATGTTACTTCTTCCACAAGTTACAAAAGTACACGAAAGCTTAATGAATAATTATAAATTTGCCGGCTGTTTATGTTCATAAGGCAATGAGGATACTTTTTAATCGGACCAAAAATCTAACAAAGGTTAATGAAACCTGCTTGCCTTTTCTGTTAGAGTAAAATTGTTTTAGAATGCGTTCTACAATGGTTGTTATTATGCGCAATGATAAGCTCTGAACATGTTGAATCTTCATTAATTGCAAATGAATTTTATAAATGCCATGCTAGTCACAAGACATACTGTATGGTAAGGTAAGGCAGTGTCCCTGTTTGTCTACAAACTCGCTGAATTCCGCTTTTTGTCAACAATCTAATTGAGTAAGCCATACATTCAAGTGCCAACAAACATTCGAAAACGAACAAACTAATATATGAATGGTTTGTTGTCTGTTGAAGTGGACGTTAAAGTTATAATATTACGTTAATGCCTTTTTAGAAATTGTATCCTGCTTTTAATGATGTATGAGTCGACAAAAAAAAGGAAATAATAATTACATCAAACGCCATCCCTCGGAAAAGGAGCGAGCATAGAAAAGTATGTCAAAAGTATGAAAATAGTAGATCGGTCATCTGAATATTTTGAAACACGCGCGCTTCAGTCTGCTTCTTCCAAAAGTGTGTCAATAGTATACGGTTTTAAATCATCATATTAATGCTCTCAGACATCCTACAATGGTATGAATGTCTCATTCCCGTAACACATAGCATCAAATTCCAATAATGAATCGTTTTCACAATCCTTCACAGCAAAGTTTTTTCACATGTCCGATGGAGGACTGCAAAAAGAGCGCAGAGGTATACCATAAGAGCGGAAAAAACATGTACCAAAAAAGCGCAGAGATATACCATAAGAGCGGAAAAACATGTACCAAAAGAGCGCAGAGGTATACCATAAGAGCGGAAAAACATGTACCAAAAGAGCGCAGAGATATACCATAAGAGCGGAAAAACATGTACCAAAAGAGCGCAGACATATACCATAAGAGGGGAAAACATGTACCAAAATAGCGGAGGGAGTGGGCACAAGTGTGGCTCCCGATATCAAAGAAATGTACGAGATTACTGTAAACCTTATTTTTATTTGTTTGCCTAGTGTGTGGAAAAATCACCCTGTGCCTTTTATGGACTTGGGACCACTATCTTTACTCTTGCTTTGCAGCCTTTAACTGCATCGCCAGTTCTTGTCCCCTTGACTTGTAGCATAGTCCAACCGATAAGTGAAGTCATTTAGGACGACGCAGTCAGCTCCTTTTTGGATCTTTGATCTTTTTAACGTGCCCATAAAGATGAGTTGAAGGCAATGAGAAAGAATGGAAGCCCGAAATTATCTTATTTAGAGTTTGGAAATCAAACTACATAAACACACACACTAAATAACCTTGCGGTGTCTCTAATCAATGATAGGCTATGTTATGCCTACAATAAGCAAGGACAAGAAGTCCAAATTATCAAACTAAAACACACACACTAAATAAACTCACATGCTTCTTACTCACTACATGTTTTTCAAGCACATTCCCAGACGAGGAACAAAGATCCTCGTACTCCTCGTACTAAGCAATGATAGGCAACAATAAGCAAGGACAAGAAACACACACTAAACTCACACATTTATAAACTTACACGCTTCTAACTCACTAAATTATATTTCTCAAGCACACTCCCCGACAATTATCGTATGTACTAAGCAATGATAGGCTATGTTCGTGTGTTACATGATCCTGAAACAGCTACGGGCTTTTCAAACCCCACTGTATTTTTAAAGAGTTTACAGTAACCCTCCGCTCTTTTGGTATACTGACTAAATTACTGGTTCCGCTCTTTTGGCATCTTCCGTGTACGATTACACGGCTGAGTCGATTACAAGTTCACATTGATTACCCGACCAAGTTATGAGAACCATGAGAACATATTGCCCGGAGCTATTCCTTAGATTTATGAGAATAAAAATAGAGTTTTTGATTCGACAAACCCGGTGTCACCAAAGCAGTTTACAGGCGCAAAACAGGCGATTATCACTTATAAAAACAGTTGTACTGATGGACGGAAGCAGTTTTACTTTCCTCCTTTTTTCAGACAATGTAATGAAAACATTTTATATAGTTTGTCAAATCCATAAATTTAAAAAATACAAAAGCTGGTGAAGAGAAGCATATCTAAAAATGGAGAGCATTAACGTAACAAATATCTTAAATTTGACAGGCGTTGCCATTTTAACAAGATGGAAGCAAACGTGCTTGCCTACGTCACAAACATCTACTTACCTGGAGTGGCTGTCCACCGATGGCTTCTTGACGCTCCAAGTCGGCTGCTGTCAAATGAGACGCTGGTGAAGCCCAGACAACTGTAGCAAGCATAACAATTGAGACACCCACAACGACTGCAAGGAGTGATTTCATGATGTTCGAGGCTGCTTACTTTACTTTGTTGAATGCTTCTGTCTATAGTAATAGTCTTTATTGAGATTTCGGGGTTATTGCTTTTTGTTGTTTTTTTTACTAGTTTTGTTTTTGGTTTGGGTTTTTTCCGTTTTCTGAACAGCACCTCTGAATCCCCTTCTCCTTACGTTTGTTACTGTTTCTCTCTTGATTTCCACTGTTTTGTATCGTTTTGGATCTAGGTGAACTAGGACGTGTCCTCTTTGAGTCTCAGTTTGGTCTGTTGATGTTCTTTTTCTGAAATGAAAGTTTCAAAAGAATGACAGGATTTTTGTGGGTTTTTTAGCAGGCAATGAAATGACATAGCCCTGTATCTAGATCTGAATGTCCAAATATTTTACTCTGGAATTTATGTGAACGCGAGCCTGTCCTAAACAAGGTTATATAATGCTAATCTCAGCATAAAATCCTCACCATCAAAAACACGTAAAGAGAATTTATACAAATTCAAAAAACAGCCTCTCTGGTCAAGAGAGTCTAGATGTGTAACATCTGCCCTTAAACCCCTACAATGGCAAACACTACTATCACACACAAAAAGAAGCTAGGCTGAAATTTCGTCACAAGTGTGTCCACGGGAAATCGTCTATCAAACTACTTGACTACGTTCGACGCCCAGAAAACAAATACAAAACAAGAAACAATCAGAAGACAAATTTTCACAAATTTAAACTCGCAAAAATACAGCTTCTTCCCCAAAAGAATAGCTGACTGGAATACACCCCCTTCTTCAATGCAGGATGTAGAGGATACATATAAATTCATCAAAACACTCGCCTTACTTGCTGAATTTCAGGAGACAAAACATAATTTGCATTGATGGACAGTTAATATCTTTTGTATCTTACCAAGTTGAATTTGAAAAATATACTGATGCACTGTTTCTTTCACACACAAAAATGTCCTAAAGCCCAAAGGAGAACCAGAAGGCTAGAATAAAAGTCACAACGTTCCACAAGGCTAGAAGTGAACCCATTAATTTACCAACAAACCTATATCATATCATAATATATAAATATTCCTAACGTTTGTCTGTCTGTCTGTCTGTCTGTCTGTCTGTCTGTCTGTGTGTTACCGAAATCCTCCTCTCATAGCCAACCAATCGTGGCAAATTAGGTGTCGAATCAAAGCTCTCACTCCGAGGAATGTCTGTGGGAAATTATATTTTAATTAAGATAAGGACAACTTTATAAATCAATATTTTCCATTTTAGTAACGTCACATAGAAGAAAACTCTGATACATGTATTCGTCCTTTGCTTCACGGGGAAGAGGAGCCGCTGACCCCTGCTATCTTATATCGTGAGGCGGCCTCATCCCTTGACATCGCTCGACAGTCAAATGTGTTCACCACGTGCAGCAAAAGCAGGAACAATAATACAATTATAAGGTAAGTCCAATGGTTGAGAATGTGAAAGAATAGTAAATAACGTTTATTGAGATTTGCAGCCAATAGCTGTAATGAGGCCGCTTCTTAATACAAACATAGAACTAGATAATCAGGTAACCAACTTACACCCAGCCAATATCCAGAGTCGACAGCAACTAACATCCTTCTTTCTGTGCCCATTTCATTTTGTCTTTTGCGCTGGTTGTTAAAACCCTGATAAGAAATTGCAGATAAGCAGATAGAACTCATTTTCTTATTTTACAAATCCAATTTCTATTCCGGTGAATAATTTCGGCTTCGCTTCCATCGTCGCATGAATGTCATGAGGCAATCTCTTTGATGTTGAGAGAACAAATTCAGAGGCAGGTTTTTTGACTAAGCGTTGTGTGTCCACTCGAAGCTGTAAGAGGCACAAAAGGATTGTTTGTTTGTTTATTTGGTGGTTTAGGGCTCTTTTCGAGCTCAAAGGTCGTCTCAGCGTCCATGGCACAAGAGGATGAAAAAGTAAAAGTAAAGTAAGTAAGTATGAGGGATTATATGCCAAGATTACCTCATAATTGAAATGACTTTCAGAACAGCTATCTGCATGGATAGCCAAATTTACACCAACATTAGTAGCATATTTACTGCTTGCAAGATGAAGAATTCAAACCAAAAATCAAGTTGAATCAAAGTAGACAAGATGGTATTTAGGAGGTACTAGTATTCACGGGGTAAACATGCTGATATCCCTTTACGATGCCATAATTCACTCCGTTGACATACAACTACACAGAAACGTTTAGATCAAGACTAGGCTGTTGAGCTAGAAAACGATGTAACGACTATGACAGGACTGTCTCAGCGGCCAGGGGTGTATTCCACTTGCGAAGGTATCGATTTTAAAGGGCTCCGAAACATGCCACTTGCGAACTTGCGAAGGTATAGAGATCGAGAATCGATGGAGTTCGATTTAGAATTACTCGTCGATTCTGACTGCTCATTAGTCTATTGTAAGATATGCACAAATATTGTTGATATGTCTATTTGTCTTCGGAATTTTAAGTGGAATATCATTAGTGTTAGGGTTAAATTACCGCGATCACATTTAGACAATGTGAAATCATAAGAATCAATACATCACATTTGTTTCTTTAAAATGTAAGTTTTTTTCCCCACTTGACAAGGCTGTTCTTCTAGCTCGACAGTATTTCTAGCTCACGAACCTAACACAGAAAACGTTAGAACAACGATCTACTAAACTATTCACAACTATTCAGCTTCGTGTTTAATATCCTGGAACAAGCGCCAGGGGATCGTAGGATTGATCAGTACTTGGACTTCCTCGCAAAGACCTCTATTTGCAGCCATTCCAGCTTCCCGCCAACTCTGTGGGCCACCACTGACGTGTGCAGCAAGAGGACGACCGATGGGTCAGTGGCCTTTCACATAAAACTGAAAGGTCTTTTCTACGCAAGCCACTCATCTATGTTTGATCTGTTGATCGTCTCCAAGAGATAGTTTTTGAGAACTCATTCAAGATCCGAGATGGACTCATACGGCCAGCCAAATTGGCTGACAGGAAAAGACAGGATTCGGATGAAATCCTCCATTGTGGAGTACATGGATGGCTCCCTGACAACAGATGCCTTTCTCAGACGTATCTGCTATGCTTCACTGCCAGGCATGTGACGAGGCCCGAGAATCTCAACGAATGGTTGGCTAGACAGCATATGGGCACTATAATCCCCTACCGGATTTTCTTAATTATGGAAATAAGAATACAATGAACAATATTGTGTTGCGATCGACACGCATGTAGATTTTATCTACCTCTCCTCATCCTTGCTTAAGCAATAGAACCAATGTGGTCATCGCTTTACACTACAACATGTTCAAAACTTCACCTTCGGCGAATCCAGACATACGGTTTATCTAAACCAGACAAACGCATATGGGACAAAATGCAACCATCTGCCTTATTATATTTCGCACTTTATTAGTGTGATACACGCTTGCATGGACAAATTCATTTCTTCTCAACACGTGGTCCAAGATTGATGGATAGGTGGTCTCCCCTTGCTCTACTACCGGAGTCCGATTACTTATCCTGTGACTTTTAGCCCCGCCCCTCGCTTTTCCTTTATTGGTGGAACTTTCTTAACCAATAATAAACCATAATTATAAGCCCTGTTTTCACCAATCAAAATCTCAATTTAAATGCAGATGGTAAGACCCAGCTGGGCAGCTTGCTATAAAACGCTCATCGCAGTAATATTAGATAAACACATCAACATTTTTCAGAAATGGATTAACAATTTGTGCAGTCTTTCCATAACTTTGGATATATTATTTTGTGCTT
>JAOYNN010061438.1:0-12232 GCA_025770095.1 Goniobranchus kuniei | reverse complement strand
GAGCGCTATGCAACAGCGACAGCAAAATCTACATGTTTACCCAAAAAACAACAACAACCCAACAAAAAAAAGAAACAAACAAAAAACAAACAAAATAACCAACGAAAATTTCAGACAAGTCATGTATGACATGAAGTAATTTATTGCACATGAATAAACAATACCATTGATTTTCACAGACAGCAGCAGCAAACTCAATACAGTATAATGATAACACAATGTGTAATGCAAACAAATTGTGACTTGTACAGTGTATATGTACCAACAAAAATCAAACTCGTCGAATATAATATGTAAGGAATACGAAAAAGAAGAGGGAGCTTAGGAAAAGGATTTGATTTACCTTACAAGCGCATATCCTTAAAAGTTAAATCACCCAAATTTAAAAGTTGAACTTGAGAGAACGAACATTAACAACATCATATTATAGACTTTTACAAACAAAGCAAGACGTGTGATAGTCGGTTTGAGCAAGTAAAAGTATTACCCGACATCTGCAAATTCGAAGGAGACATATGAAAAGCCGCATACAATGGAGGCAAATAAAAAAAGAAAAGAAAAGAAAAGAAAAGAAAAGAAATCCAGATTAAAAATCATTCTTCACAAATAAATCAAACATTGGAGATCTCTCAAACAGAACAACAAGCAGGTAAGCCTGGATCCAGATAGGATGACACAGACTGGCTATCGATGACAGGCAATTATGGGATGTGATGGACAATGCTGAAAAATGGCAGGCTTGACATCGAAAAAACGTGGTACAGAGTGTTGCAATGACAGGTAGAGGATAATGAGGCAGACGGCATATCACCATTGCAGAATATAACATGTCCATGTATTTGCCTAACTTGATTTCCATGAATTTTAAAGGGGTGGGCCTACAATACAATTTGTGTGGTGTTTTAAGGCTCTTTTCCATTCTATATTAGATCATCACAGCACCCAATTATCATCATCTTAAGTAAAGTAAAGTTAGTCCCGAACCCATGACTGAGTATAGGGGAATTAGGGGTAGAGCCCTAATCATAATGGGCATACGGCATAATGTGGTAGTTTGCTATTGCTTTCCACGCTGACTTTATTTCCACCAAGTCTAGAAAGACCTAGCTACCCATTTATACTGTTGGGTGAACAGGGGGCCCCCCAAAAACCCATTGCCCGGCTGGTGGTCGAACTCGGGCCACCTCGCATGGCAGTCAGCTGCTCTACCAACTGAGCTACCATCATCTTACTGTTTCCAATTGGATGCTGTGATGACCTAATATAGAATGGAAAAGAGCCTTAAAACATCATCATGACTTTTCTGTACCATCATACATAGCCTCCCGAAATGTCTTGTGCAACTTTTCCCGCCTCTGATGATAGAGTAGTTAAGAGTAGCCTAATCAGAGAGAACAGAAGAGAGAAGGGTTCACTGTAGAGGAAAACAAGTTCTTAAGAGGAAAGGAAGGACTAGAATTAGGATAAACGATAAGAACAATGTAACTGAGTACATGCAATACAAAACAACATAAGATAACTACAAGGCTAAAGGAGATTTGATAATTTACAAACAAAAACAAAAGCAAAACAAATCATCTCTCTAAAAGACGGAACTAATTAACAATGGCCACCAAGCCCCAAACTGTGCACTGCGATAACCAGCCCAGATTTTCTGCTGCCCTTAGGGTACAAAAGCACTTGGTCCATCTAGGTAGCAAGTGACCCTGATAGTATTTTTAAATCATGCAATGGACATGAATGGGGGATAGCCACTGAATAATTCCACATTTCATTTAAATTCAAAATTTGCATCATGAATTTTGTTACAAACTAAGAAAAACTATAAAATACATGTACTCTGATTCGGAATTTTAAAAGCATTGGGAAAAGTGATAATTCTTTTTGACAAAAACAAAATTCCATCAATGATTTTAATTACCAATTTAGTAATAATTTTAACTACATAAGGGAGTCTGAAACAAAGGAAAGGGAATAGGTACATATGAGGGCATATTGGAAAGTACTGCATATTCTGCCATAAGTTGAAAAGTTTTTAACATGTTCCTTTGAAATTTCACACATGTCATATATATGCATACTTTCGATCCACAGAATTAGAGGTTTGCTACATTTCAACTGTATATGACGTTATTTGCCTACACAATCAATGACATCATTCCATGAGGTTAAGAGAGTTATTCACAGTTCACAAATGGAAGCTGATATGAACTAGAGCGTGAAACAGTGTGCTGTTATTCAATTTTTGACAGCAGAGAATGTTCCTCAACATTATCCATTCAAAAGTGAAAGCTGTGTATGGTGATGAAATTTTGATAGAAGCAATGTGCCGCACTGAGCCAAGTACAGTAAGGACATAGATCCATGAGACTCGTCTCCATGATCAGCCTTGTTCAGGGAGGCCCTTGTCAGTTTCCGATGGGATGGAGCTCAAAACATTGCCACATCCACAAAAAGCCCATACCTTACTCCATCTATTTTTTCTTTACCCAAAGCTCTAAAAGTTTCTGAAAGGGAATCGATTAGAAAATGATGAAGAAGCTATGGTTGCTGTTCACTTCTGGTCCAGAAGTCAATCTGCTGACTTTTCCACCGACGGCATACAACAGGTAGTGTTGAGGTGGCAGATCTGTGTTGAACCCAATGGGGACTACATTGAAAATGCTGAAAGGTGATATAGGCTACCCCCATGTTCAGGATAAAATAAACTTTTCTTTGATAAAAGTTTCATGACTGTAACTATAAAAATACAGACAACATGGCCATTTGTGCATTACTTTTCAATATGCCTTGTATGTCAGCATGAACTTAGAGAAATGATTTCTCAACCAATCAATGAATGTGCAATCACATTTGACTGGTTTTCTGCCCTTGTTTCGTAAAACACTATTAAATGATTTTTAAACTGAGAAACATAAGAACATTAATCTCCGAGTGTCATCAGAAAACGTTAAACATCCATTTTCTTAAGCCTGATTAGTTAGAAATGTTAATCAAGAACATTCACACTAGAAGGTTTCAATACTGTCTGTGACAATCTTTGGAATAAATGCACATCAATCTTTGACAGAGCTATTTCAAAGTGGACCACATCCTCATGGTTTTTCATGCTTGAAAAAGCAACAGAGCAGAACAAATGATGCGCAGAGAGATAATGGAGCAAAAAAACCCATGTACAGTTCACACAGACATTTATCAATGTATAGCAATGATTGTTACGAAGAATAAATTGTATCATTTGGTGTACCACAGAGGCCAAAAGTTGTCATGTATACACAGCCCCTTGGTTGTACTATTTAAAAACATGGCCAGCAATACCACTTGATGAAGATGATTCACAACTACATCAAAAGTCCAGAATTTAATGCATTCTTAAAGTCCAGAATTGAAATCCTTCCAAACGTACCAAACAAAAAAAACCTTCCTGAACATTGTTGACGTTGAGAAATATAAAATGCATATCATCATCACCATCATCATTTTGAGATGTATTCCACATGCACATTAGGCATAGTTTGTGAGCGAGTTCTTCAGCAGAAATTTTTCACTTGAGATTTTGGAAACATTTTCCCCCAAACATCTACCACTTTCAACCACATGTCACTAATAATGTAGATACAGGCTGGCAAATCTTTGAGTTAACAAATAAAAAAGTCTCTTCTCAGGCTGAGTAAGAACATAAAGATAACTGTAGTGCTATGCTATATATGTTTCCTACTGAATGTCTAATTGTGATACCTTTATTTATAACACATGACTTCTAAATATCATTCAAAGAGCAGGTTTGATGAAAACCAAAACAATTTTGTGTAAAGATAATGACACAATTTTTATGAGATTCTGCCAATATATTATTTTATGGCTATTTATATTGCCGACACTTCACAGCTGACTATCTATTCCCAGTAAAGTGTTTTGGTAAAGGATGGATAACATGAGATAGCGATCGCCTCTGAAAGTCTCAAACTGAGAACAGTTCTCTCTGGCTACCATTCCAATCTTGGAGAATTGAAAAAGTGGAATGTTAGGCAGACTGAGATGTAAGCCATATGATAAGGGAAATAACTGCTTATATACCGACAATCATTTTCGATGGACTTAACAATTTCCTTTTTTCTGGATAAAGATTAAGACTTTTCCTTCAGGAGCCATGGTTTGTAAATGAAAGATTTCGTCTATTTACAGTTTTGCTGAATCGAATGAATGACTTGTTTCAGGCGTGTTACATATCAGGACAGGCAAAAAAAACCTCAATCAATCGTAATTTACTTTTACACACTTATATTTTAATCTTTTTTACACAAGATGTTAAAATATGAAAAGTATTGATTGAATTGTAAAAAGTTATTAAAATGTAGGGCAATACCAAATGCAAAATATCGAAGCATTGATTATTTTGCGTCATCTCTTGGATATTGGTGCATGCATAACTTGCGATTCATTGAAATGTTTATGCATACTTTAAGATATGGGGGACAAAAATTGTGTACAGAACATTATCTTTAACCTCATCTGCAGCATGTAGATCTAGATTTAAAAACCTTTATTGCCTATTGCTTTGTTGCAACATTGTCAAAATGACATCTTGTCATTACAAGGGTTTTGTTGTTTTTTGTGGAGGTGGAGCACCATTGAACTTGTATGTCTACGTCTTATTCGAAACTTAGATCTGGATCTAGACTAGATTAATGTGCACCTGATTCTTTCATTTAAGCCTAGACCTGCCTGTTACTTCTTTCTACCATCGTAGTATTTGGAAAGGTAGACATGGCAGAGAGTGGGACCCTTGCTGCCATTGAAAGTATGACCAAAAAATTCCAGAGTATTGATTTTTTGCTAGCAAACCACCCATCAGGAAATATCAATCACCAGTGTACTTTTGCTTAGATTAAAATGAAAGTTGGCCATATTATAGATAAATAATTGTTCTATCCATGTGTATATGGATTCAAAAATTGATAGTTTAGCTGCAAAGTTACAGGCCTTCAAAGTTGCAGGCATTTTTTTTTTTTTGTTGGCCTCACCTGATATATCATGAAAAACCTGTCTTATTCAGAGCAAATTGTAATTGATCATGCAAGGAAAAAAAACAAAAAAATTAATTTGATCATCACATAGGCATGCATCTGTAATGTTTTAAAACATGTACATGCATCTTTATAGTAATTTTTAATGTGTGCACAACATAATTCTAGATTTCTCTCATAAATCCTGTTTTAAATGTTTTTAATCGTTGTATATTTTTAAAAAGCACTATGAGCTTGATTTTAGTTGGGATGTTAGCACTACACAACAAATTATTTATTATTATTATATATTATAATTAAGAATGAAACATTATAAGCAATTTTCTCTTCCAATGAAACTGCTCATGGGTCTACAGAGGAGTGTCCACAACAAAACATTTTAATTTAAACCTTTACATGTCAAATCACACTGTGAAAATCAGGCATGGAGAATTGTATGTTTTAATCACATCAGAATTTACCACTGCCGAAGAAAGTCTTTACTTATGGGATTAGGTGCAGCACCTTTCAACACAATGTGAGTAGGGCATATACGTATCAATGTATCCTGTCCACAATCTGGCAGGCATATATGAAAGGATGCAAGATTTTCGACAATTTTTGGTAAATTTTGTGATCAAATGTATCAGCTGAATTCAGTCTGACATATCCATCAAAGTGGGATGATAGGAAGATTTGGGGGTGGGATATTAAGTGGAGCTGGGAGTCAAGGCTCTTTCGACTGCAAAGGTCATCTCAGCGCCCATGAAAAAAGTAAAACAAAAGGTTAGTCAAAAGTAAGAGAAAAGATTTTCAGGTGAGGAAGTGAAGTTGCCAAAAAGAGAAACAAAGTATTTAAAATAAACAACGGGCATATATAACATAATTATAAAATAATTAAAAGCTGAATGGAGATATGATTTACAGACAAAATGAAAATACCATCTCTCTAAAAAACATAGGCCTACCTAATTAACAATGGTCATCAAGCCCCAAACTGTGCATGCAATTACCACCCAGAATGTTCCTGCCCTTTGTGTACAAAAGTACTTGGTTCATCTTGATAGCAAATAACCCTGATAGTATCCCTAAGTCATGCATTGCACAGGAATGGGGGACAGCCACTGAATAATGCCTCCTCACTCCCTCTCCTTGCAAAACTCCCCTCTGAGGACAAAAAAGACAGCTTGACAGAAGAAGGCAGATGAGAAAAGAAAGCTCTCTGAAAAATATATTGTTTCTAAACACCTTCAATAATCACAGGATATATTATGCCAGTGTGCAGCATATATAACTGTTTCCAGTTGCCCCTATGACCACTCATGTAAACACTTCTTGGTTACAGAGAAAGCCACTTGAGCTAGGTGTCCTGTAAAAGTGGGGTCTTAGACAGACTGGAATGTTACATGGTAGAATAGTAGCTGGAGAGTGAAGAAGAAATAGCATTTATACAGTGCTTTACTCAGTATACACAGGCACTAAGCACTTCACAAAGGAATCAAACATTGACAAAATTAAATATATATATACATGCAAAAACTTCAGCCTTTAAACAGCAAAAAAGATAGGCCTACTTTAACGTTAGATTATCCCTAAACAGATATGTTTTAAGCAGGATTTATCGATTTCAAAGGATGAGGAAGTTCTAACATTTTCTGGTAATTTCCCAAATAATGGGCCAGTAAATTCAGAAGATTGTTCACCCATTTTGCCAAAGGTTTGTAGCTTGACTATTTAAACTTGTCATCAGTTTAACACTGTCAATAGTGTTAGTGCATTTAGTTGAAACTGCTTCTTTTGTTGTTACTTGTCTGGATGCAGTTGATTACAGCACTTAATATTCTTAAAGAATGTTGACAAAGTGTAGATAAACCTTCTTCTCAAAGTATCCAATACCAATGTGATGTGTATAATCAACTGAACTAATCAGCCTGTTGAATGAACGTAACACTGATCCACATTCATTATGCAAACTGAAAAACTAGAGTTTGACTGTATGATGTATGTTAGACATTTACTGATATTCACAATGGAGGGGTACAAAAAGTGGGAACCCACAATTGACATACACATGTGATTGTACTACCACAGTAACCAGACTACCTATCCTAAGTTAAACTTATTGTTTTCTTTCTATCATTGAGCATATTAATTATATTAAAACTTCTTATCAGTATTATTATTAGTAAATCCACAAGCCTTGTACAACACTGCATGTACATAAATACATGTACTGATATATTGGTTGAATAAAAAAAGAAGCACACAACTTTACAATTTAATTACATCACTACTCAGCAGATTCATTTTAAATATTTGTTTACATTACCCTTAATCTAATATGAGTGTCCTGTGCAATTTCAAATGAATATCCTTAATAAGCAAGTATAATAGAATAAGACTAGATCTACTTGTATTTTCCCAAAATCCGGTCAAAAATACAAATTTTGAATCTTTCGATCCTGACTTACACAGCCAAAGACTTGGATTTCAACTCTGACTTCTTGTCACACCTCAATTTTATTGTTAAAAGGGTGGTACCTATCACAATGAGTAATCAATTAATCCAAAGATTGAATTCTCTTTGAATTGTGACAAAAATGGATGATGAACTCTGCTATTTTCAATTCTTAAACCTATTTCTTCACATGCCATTTTTTCATTCCAAAAACATGTCTTGGGTTTTTAATCTTATTTCTGTTGAATTTATTTACTCAGTCACAATACAGAATAAGACCAACTTTCGTAACGTGATTGATAAATTCTAAACCTAGATCTACAACTCCAATTTCTATGATCTAAATTTACAATGATGCTGAGCTCATGAGATAAAGCTGTCACTGAAGTTTTTACATCCAACAAGGGAAAACGGTGAGGAAGAGAGGTAGGTTTGTCCAAAAGTTCCCGAGTAAAAACTGGGCAAAGTTGAGCAAAAATATATTAACAGCAAAAATTATTCTGACAGGATCATCAGACAATGTGAATGACCAAAAAAGTTTGAGGAGGATAGTAAAGGTTGATCAAACTGAGCAGCTCATTGTCTCACAAGAAGATCAACCAGGCACACATTAGTCCCAGCAAAAAGTTGCAACAACACTTAAGTATCAAGCAGAGATAGAATTTTGTGGAAGAACAATTTTTTAAAAGGATTTGAATTGCAATATTTAGCCTATATCAGTATTAGGACCTCAACAAAAACAAAAATGTAAGAAATAATTGGAAGTGATGATCAATGCTATTGGATCCATTTAACCATGCTGGTGACAAAAATATTGTGTCCTTTTTTTTTTTTTAGAAGGACTTTACACACAAATCCACTCACACAGGCATAATGATGTAGGATATGGTGTGAAAGTGTGGATGTGGGGTCAATGCTTCAATCTGTAACCGCAATGCTCTGGGTTTGAATTCATGCCATGACATGGAGCGGTTTAGTTCTTAGGAAAGGCTACATACACACATTTCCCCACCCCACTCAGGTGTAATTGAGAACCTAACCATAGGCAGAGGAGGATCTTGATAGTATGCCAGAACAGGTGCACCTGTAAAATGGCTGCATCTATGTATCTTCCAAGTGGATTTAAGAAGGCGTAAGGTTGGAAAAGGCCTGTCAGAGAACATTTATACAGCACATTGAGCACATTTAGTGGATTAAATGCTTTATAAAAGCTCTAGTTAATGACAAAATTAATTGTCATTAATAAAAGTAAGACGTCTTCTCTTCCCTCTAATCATTTTTATCATGCAGTAAATCTTTTATGAAAATTCATTTTGTAGGCACTTCATCAACTCAGGAGGGTAACTTCAGTTGCTTGAAAATCATATGTCACTGGTGTTAGAGCATTTGTATCCCAGTAAAAATGTTATTGTGCAACCAGACAACGCTAGTTCTCATAGTTGTCATACAACTCAAACTTTCTTATCAACAAGTTTTCGTAAAGAAAAACGAGTTACCATCTCTTGACCACCGTGACCAGACCTCTGGACCCACCATGCTGATGTTAGCTCTCATCACAACAACCTCAATCGACAGCAGCACCCATCATGTCGCAACTGTGGTGGCCTATACAAAACTCTGTTGCATCTGCCAGCGGGATTGTTCGCTAATTGGGGAAGCATGGGCGTTTGGCTTCCGAGAAGTCCACCCCTCGAGGTGCCTCTTTGAGGATCGTGGGCAGCTGTAAAAGATTGTGGCCTTACTTCATTTTGCCGCCAGGGACAAAACAATGTGGAATTCAGTAGACCTTGTGCCACGCTCTTGGACGCATAACACCGATGCTATCTCAGACAAGGCAAGACCACCCTTTTCTCCTAATTTAAGCCCACTGGTCTACAATTTGTATGGAATTAAAGAATCATCCTGTGCTGGGACAATATAAATCTAAATGAAATCAGAAGAACAAAATCAGATTTGAAGAAGAGACTTAGGCAGGCCATTCAACACGATTGAGACTCATTGAAGAAAGTAATCCATGGGTAATAAAACAATTTCCTTTTGCATTTTTTGACTAACCTCTTTACTTTATAATTGCTACCTTGATTAACAACAGATTTTTTTCCCATGTAATGCGTAGGTTGAACTATGCTAAAAGCATGCCATTTAATTTGTGATTTAGAGCATTTTTGGGTTCATTCATAATTGGGGGACACATTTTGGGGGGAGTTCACCCTAATTACTAATAGGCCTACTAGCTCCTGCAGTAGTTAGCCCAAACCTAAACGTATGGTTAACAAGGCTTGTTGATCTACAAATAGATCTGGATTGATTGGTACAATAAATTCTTTAAAATGCTCGAAAACACCAGTGACAGGAAAGAAAAAGTGAACAAGTTTGGCCGACTCCATTCTTGATGCTTTACCTGAGAAAGGAAGTAGGCTATTGCCTGACAGGTTCACATTACATCATGTTGCATCATGGGGGTGTGACTGGACAAAGATAGCTCAAACAATTTGGCTATAGTCACATCTTTATCTTAAAGTTACTTCCTGTGCTGCTCCCATTCAATTATTCTCAGGATGATAAATTTCCATTTGAGTAAGAAGCTAACCATCACTTCCAATTATCTTATCACAGAACTCAAAATGCATTCAAACTTTGATGAAAAATGAATTCAATAAATAAATGAGTGTTGAAAATTACATGTTTAAGTTATGAATTAAAAACAAAGAATAGTGATAGGGTTACAAAAATATACCACTTCTATTATAAATTGAGCTAAGCCCGAAAAGTGCACAGGATACTTGGGTATAACCACACTACATAGAAACATGAAATTTTGCATGAAGCTCGAAAAAAACTCTGAATTTTCACGTGGGACCATTACTTTTGTGATTGAAATAGTATTTTGTTTGCAAAGCTTAAAAAACATGTTTGTTTTTTTTACAGTTGTAAACACATGAACCAGGAAGTAGACCCATGCTTTCCTGGGTCACATCCCAATGGGCATAGGCGTAGGCCTACTCTTCAGTAATGAAATCAAAAATATGATAGGCATACAAGAAGGGACTTGAAATTTAACTAGGCCCTATTTGGCAATCTTTACATTGGCTGACATCAAGTGAACAATGAGAACAGCTACCCGTTTATACTGCTGGGTGAACAGGGGGTCCAGAAAAAAAAACACTGCCCAGCTGGGGATCGAACTCGGGTCACCTCACATGGCAGTCAGCCACTCTACCAACTGAACTACCGGGCCTAGGTAAAAGAAAAAAACAACAAACAAAAACAAAAAAAAACCCCAAAAACAAAAAATAAAAAAAATAAAAACCCAACAAAGCCAAAACGATGCCTTAACAAAACAGAATGAAAATAAAATATACCCAAACTCTAAATAACAGCATAATATATATTTTCGGGCGCAACTCCAAATGATGCCAAAGTTAAGAAACAACAAGGATTTAAAATAAAACAGAAAAGATAAAGATTTTTCTTACGGCCATTATGCTAGAAAGACTATGGCGTAACGTGGAGTACAGATGCCCATGCTCTTTCTGTTTTGGTTTTTTTTTTTCAATTGGAGATTAAGGACAGTAGATGGTAAGATTTGGCTCAGATGTGTAGCCATTACAGTACCTTTTGCCTCTAAATTATAATTGTTAGCAGTACATTTTAAAAAAATGTGAAAATAAAAACAAAAACATAATTTCAGTAATGTTTGCACCCTTCAGTATGAGGTATATAATTTGTGAAATTGATCCAACTAAATGATTTTTTTTAATTGATCATATAAGGAGAATGTATAGAAATATTTCCATCCTGAAATGTTATTGTATTCCAATTTCATTGTTGCCCAGCACCCTTTTCTGTGAGATTTCTGTTCTTAATAGAGAGTGGCATCCTCTTAAGATTTCCAGTTTGTTAGCCAGTCACATTTTCTCTATATTGCACATGGGCATATCTCATTGATGCAAATTACAAAGGTGCCGGAGATTTTTTTGTTTTTTAATGACGGCCACATTGTAAAACCATGGAGATTTGATGTTTTTAATTATTATCATTCCACTTTTGTTGGAAGTGTTGATGAGAATCTTCTTCTTCTTCTTCAAATAATCCGACTGACTCAGTAAAAATGAGTATAACTGTTGAAGCGCATGAAAAAAACCACACAATAAAAGACAAAAAACTCAGTTTCTGACTCCAGTAGACATTTTAAAGGTTAGGAATGTCTACAATGTGTGTAAACCCCAACATAAAGCACCAAGATCTCATTATAGGTGACAGCCTACTATGAAGTCTCTAACATCTGTGTGTGACTATTGGCCATGCTGTTAACTATTCTTTTGTATGTGCAGATTTAGCCTATTGCTAGCCAAAGTTCACAGTAGTTACCAGGGTACTTTGGAGTTCCCGGCAGAACACTCTAATAACTGCTGCAAAATGGAATCATCAGCATGATTTGGTAACACAAACAGAAAGTACGTGTTTTTAAGAAAGATCCATCTGACAGTTTGATCAAATGCTATATCAAACAAAGATAGCATGAAAAAACAACCTTAGAAGCATATCATACTAAACACACTCAGATGGAGGTTTCAGGAAAAAATAAAAGGCAATGCCGATTAGAAACCTGGAGAAGGAGAACTGCAAAAGAGGTAAAGGATGGCTCGGGGGATGACAGTAAAGTGGGCGTCTGATTGACATCAATTATTCTTATTAATACAGAAATTACCTTATTACCTGAGGTAGTTTGCTCTGGGTGTGTGGATGTGTGCGAGAGTGAGGAGTG
>JAOYNN010061327.1:0-12235 GCA_025770095.1 Goniobranchus kuniei | reverse complement strand
AAATTAAAATAAAAAAAATAATAAAAAGTGACTTCAAACCTATGTCTATCACTCTTCCTCCCTCACTCATGACCACACAAGCTCTCACCCTACTCTCTCATACATACATACAATCTTCATCAGCTTCACTCACACACACACATGCCATGTCTACCACCTTTACTCACACCATACACACATACAACCTCTATTCAACCTCACTTACAAACACACATACACACAACAGATTGCATTTCTATAGCGCTTTCCACCATTCTAAGAAAAGTCTCAAAGCGCTTTGACTAACCCTCTAATTCATATTCATATAACACACACAATCTCTAATACCGTCATTAACTCACTCATTCAAGAAATACTTACATGCACCAAGACCCTACTCTTCTTTCTCTCGTCTATGCACAAACCTAAACGCCCAACCCCCCGAATTCCTGGGAAAGACCCGCAATTGTATGCCTGTGATAGCCTGATGAAGCAGGTCTTGCCCTTGAATTGGCATGGCCGACACGACGGCAACCTAACATATTTGGGCATCTGTGCCTATGGCCTAATTTAGATTGTCTTTGAGAAGCATAGAAGGTTGATAGGCCTATATTTCCTAGCCAAACCATTATCGTAAATGTACCACAATTTTCATTTGCACTATCCTGAGCGCCCGGTATTGAAAAAATGGGAGTTCAATTGCGCTTCCCGGTGGCCTGGATTGCATCAATATCCCGGGATTCTATTACCCAGTAACCACAGGATTCTCTGGCTTATGTTTTTTAAAAAGCTGTAAGGAAGAAAAAAGTCCGGAGAATGAGTGCGTCATCGAGGAAAAATACGGAGGATCCAAGAACTTTTACCCCTGATCATATAATCTGTGGGCTATCCTACCGATCAATGCAGTATCCATGTAGCACTCACGGCATGGTAAGGGTGTAGGTGAAGCGTGTTTATCTTATTCCTGGTGTGTTCTCTTTGGGTGGTGTAGGTAATGAATAGGAGGATGAATCATTCCTTCATAAAGTGGGCAAGGGCTTGGGGATGGATTAAGAAAGGAGAATATCATGAATGGAGGAAGAATAAAATGTGGAGAGGAAGAAGCAAAGAATCGACAGCCGCTGCTATTTTGCCAAATAGGCCTATTTTGCTTGGCTTGCTTGACTCGAGTGTGCACTTGTTCGAAGTGTGCGTGCATTTAGACATTTGATTTAGTAAAAATTCGGTCATAAGGGGTATGCTTGCACTTCCTTGAAGCATACGTTTACACGGCATGCACTTGTGCAGCATGTACTGTACATAACTTCTACAAACCGATATCAAATCAAACGATAAAACGGCCAGTAGCATCTGATGGAGGATTTATTTTCCATTCATTTTTCACAAGATTAAACAAAAACTACTTCAATAATCGCATCACACACATCCTCTTTCTAATCCTCAACAACTGACAGGAAGTTCAAAAGTTGAGTCCCCGCATCCTGCGCCCCATCCACTTGTCATACAAAACGTTGTGTTTATTCAGGAACTGTCAATAGAAGGAAGAAAAAGTCATTGTTAAGATAAAACATCTGGTACAAACAGAATACATACAGGTTTAAGTAAACATACAAGTAAAGATGGCATTTATATAGCGCACCTTCTATGGCGTAGCCAAGCTCACGGTGCTTTACAATGACATTTTACTCACCTGACCAACAGCAACACAGCACATTTAGAACAACAGTTGCAGCCTGTTAGGCGCGAATACATTTTTCCAGACAGAGACAGCACTGTCTTAATGGCCAGGTATTCATTCACACCTGAGTCCAGTGAGGTTAGTGAAGTAAAGTGCCTTACCCAAGGACACAACGCTGATGGCTTGCGGTTATGAGCCTGACCACATGGTCACGCACGCTTGTACTGACCATAGTGAATGCCTCTTGACTTTTGATTCGTGCCGAGATGTGATCACCTTAGCCACTGACGTCACAAGTAGTAGCATCTATCTCATGACCTCAATGTCAATACGTTCAAATAGCATCTTAACCGGCCATGACACATAAAATATAGAGGTCAGTGGCGGCCAAAATAAAGAACAAGGTAGATAAAGCTGATCACAGTAATGAAGACAGACAATGAAAGAAATGATAAAACAAAACAAAATGAGAAAATTAGGCTTGTCCCAACCTGGTTCAGTGTGTTGCTTCCCTTGGTCATAGCTCCGAGGTAAGCCATCAGACAAGCATCGTTACATTGCTGTGAGAAGACAAAAATGATGTAAATGTAGCAATAACAATGGCTGTAGTGAAATGATATTACTGTTAATTTGCACTTCTCATGTAACATATGTATAATGTATGTGTCAAAGTGTATCACTACCACAACAACGCCAACTGATCCTATCACCACCACAACAGCTCTAACTGATCCTGTTGCGCAGATTGTGCCCCAATTTACTGCATACTCTCTATGGGGTAATGCCTGAAATGGAATAAAGTATGGTAAAGTGCTTTGAGATTGTTCACAGAACAGTAAAAACAGCAAAATGTGCTATATAAAAGGGACTTACACCCTCACGTTTGACAGCTGTTCTGACCAGGTCTCACAACTTACAGATTTTCTGTCATTGTGAATATTGTTATTAGGTCCTTTTCACCATCCATCCTCCAGCTATTAGTCTTCATGTAAAACTTTCTACATTCCCATAGTAACCATCCATTTTTGTGTTTAGAGATGAAGTCACAGTCTAATAATTGGACCCAGATGGGTCATCCATTGAGACATTAAATTGACTGAACTTTACACTTCAATATTTTGCTCCAGTGAAAGGAAGCGCAAAAGAGCACAAGACATGAATTTCCCTGATAGCCTGGATACGTTTACGAGTCTACTGCTAGGATCAAATGTATGAAAAAAGCTATTTCAAGTAGCTTGGATACAAGTGGATGACAACCGGCAATACAGCAGTCTGTGGAAAGGAATATGATTCTTATGGCAAAAAGTTAAATGTAGTATATGGGTGAAAGTGTAACAATTTGAGAAACCTGCAACCTGATGGAAAATTAAAGCATACCAGAAATGATGACTGAAAACTAACAAATGACCGATTCTCTGCTAAATAAAGCATTTAGACACGTCCTCATAAAGCACTACTTATCAATCATTGCAAACTGATATAACAATCTTCTTTTTAAATGGAGAGATCTATTTTTTCAGGATCCAAAAACTGGATTTCCTTTCCCACTAGTATCAATTTTGAATGGTCAACAAATTTGCAGTTGGCACGTAGTAATAAGGACATTTGAAAAAGAATAAGAAGATGAAGAAAAAGAAATAGAAGAAGAAAAAGAAGACCAAGAGTAAGAAGTGAATAAATACTTTAAGTATTTACCGTGTAATAATCTTCTTGGAACCTCTTTGAATTCAAAACTGGCAATGAATGACACAAGCTGTATGCTTCTCTCAAAATGTCGTGATTCTTGGCTACCTCTCCTAGAAAGATGGTAATGGAATAAAATTTAAATTTAACAGAGAATGTCATGTGATGTGCTGTAGTCTTAAAGTATCATGTTTGAAAATAAGCAGGACTCAGCGCGATCAATCCAAAGCAATACTGAAAATTGTCCCCCCTTACCTAAGGTTACAGATGTAAGCCATACATTAACTCTGCCTGGGGTCACCAGAGATCGGCATATTGTTCAGTGCTCACTTTCACGTCAATGGCACCGCAATACAATTGCCTTAATTCCTCCCATCCCAACATCCACATCAACGCGCCAAAATGCCAGGTCTTAGAGTCCTTCACTCACATAACAACAACTTTGTGCTGTGTTGGAATTGTAACATCCTTGTCCTTGTACTTTTCGGGAGTCACGCTTCTGAATTTTGTGGGTCAATTTTGGGGGGATAATTTACGAATTTAGGGTACCCCAGTATCACTGTAATTAAAGTGTAAGTACAACATTTGTGCACATCCTATTATCATCATGTAAAGCCCTACCCAAAGAGAAATATCTATGTATCTTAGCACCACTCTTGCAAAGATACAAGCAATTAATGATTTATCTTCAAACTGCATCCTGTTCCTTCTAGTGATACAGAAAACTCGGTTATAACAGGATCCTCGGGACCAGCAATTTTTCCCTGTTATAAGTGAGTCGTGTTATATCCATTATCAAAGGCAACTACCACTACTTTTGCATCCTCGATGGCAAATTTCTGTGCCGGGGATAAACCCTTACTTTTCCGGATATCAGTAGAAGCCATGCAAAATTTAAACTAAAGGTGAAAGTGAAAGAAACATTCCTGCCTTGCACCTCTTGCCTCCTCGATCAAAAGTGATGAGTGATGTGTGCAATGAATGAGCATAGTGTGTAATAGTTCGTGAAACGGAGATGCTTGTCGATATTGCGATGAGTACACCAGTCCCCAACAGTTAGCCTCTAGCTAGTAAGCACATTGTCATACCAAAGAAGCTAAATCTATAGGCCTATCGTACGGGCTTAGCTTCTTTGGTCATACCTCGTCACGCACTCTCGACTAAAAGTCAGTCACACTGTGTTCAACCATGGGGTGGCCACTCACCACTTGTGAGTGAGATTGAGAGTTGGCTAAAAACAGAGGCATCCGAGCGATGTGTGTAGTGCATTGGGTGTCTTGTTTGTATGTTTGTGTTTAGGCCAGTGATCACATTCAAATCTACAGAAGGGTGATATGCCTTTGTTGAGACAATTTTATTGATCAAATACAACTTTGCAAGAGTCAAGATCCCTGTTATATCTGAGTATGCGCAAATTGTGCCCTGTTATAGGCCAGGTTCCTATTACTTACACTAATAGAGAGAAAAAACAGGGATTTGATATGTCACTGTTATATCCAAGTTCCTGTAATAATCGAGGCTGTTATAAATGGACTGGACTGTACAAGCTTGTGATTTCATTGAATGCTACTATCTATTCTTTCCCTCTTTGATTATTTGTGACATCACATTCAGAAACTCTACAAGAGCATTGCCGCAGATGAATTGATAACAGTGGGGAAGAGGGAGCTGCCTGACTAATGGAATCATTCTTGCTTTCATTTAAACAACCTGATGTTCGCCTGCATGACGTATCACACGGTGGCTCACTCTAACTGAAAACCACTACCGTTTAGTTGAGGCCAGCCGAAGGCCATTAATCAACTCCGCCCAGCTACCTACTTAGGGTCACTAGCGGTCACGTGCAGTTCTTGGTACCAGCTGTCAGATCAATGGCAATGCCTGAAAATTGCATAAATTTTTCCCTTCACTACATCCACATTATTGCGCCAAAATTTCATTTATTTATTTATTTCACTCATCCAACTCCACTCCTTGGGTTCATTGAAATTTCAACAGTCTAGCGTTTGTAGTTTTGGTGAGTTGCGCTTTTGAATTGTATGAGTAAATTATTCAATTTTGTTTACATCTCTCGAATTAAAATGTGATTACAAAATTAGTGCACATACGATTCTTATCCCATACAGCTTCACTGAAAGAGAAGATAAATGTCATTTTGATACAAAAAAATCTTTGAGAAAGTCCTATTCTATGTCTGGTTCTAAGCGGTTTATGATCAAAGTTCATACTGAATCCTAGATGTGTATAGTATAATGTGTTTGCTTGCGTGTTACGTTCTGCGTGTGTGCATTGTTATATGAGCATGTAGAATTGTTAATTTTCTTTGGCTTCACAATGCTTCAACTCTTCTATCTTGTAAAGTTATAGAGCTCTCTCAATTCTTTCTTGTAAGTACATTTATGGATGTCTTATGAATCATTTGTGCACATTTTAGAAAAAAATGTCTGTTAAACAACTTAATTGTGATTTTTTAAAAATTATGCATTAGGTCAAAACAATGAACCAAAAATAGGTCCATTTCAAACCCGTACCAGGAGAAAATGAAGCGATTTTTTAATGTCTTTTCTTCCATGGTCAGTGAAAGGAGTAATTCAAAAGGCGTCCTTCATGTGCACATTAGCCGATTGTGGTTACCTTTGGGAGTTAGAGAGTGATATTTGAATCCATAATTAACGGCTATGCGCCTTGAGAAATGTTTGTCACTGACAACAGACTCGTGAGTACTGCTGACCTCGGTCACATGGGGTCGGCGTGACTTACTACTGGCGAGGAGGATAACTAAAAGGAGCGGTCTACCTATGCCGTGCCAAAGCCGACACCTTAACCATTGAGAGATCTGTACCATTAGACCACAGCACTACCTTATGAATTATATATTAGACTTCAATGAATATATCTGGAAGGATGACTATTTTTTTTTTTTTGTTGCAATTTTTCTTTTTTGCATAATGAATGATGGCATTGATGGTGATGAGGACGACACTATGATGATGCTATGGAAGTGCATTCACTTTGATACTGCTTGACAGGGTACTTCTCTGTGCTTACCATCATATATCCTAGTGTCAACCAGTCCAGAGAGATACAAGCACCTGCAGTGATTGTCATGTGATTTGAGCAACACTCTGAAATTCACATCTGTAAAGTGGATGAAGCTTGACAGTGTGGTTCTAGTCTTCCCATTTGGTCACAGCACACCCAATCTAGGTAGGAGCCGGTCGGGGTCAGAAAAGATCTCAGTGACTGTGATTCGAACCCATGAGCGTGCTAACCATTGCACTATGCACCGTGGCTGGTTAAAATGATGACTTGTACGATGTCTTTTCAATCAGCACTAGAATGGTTGATGCATTAGAAAGTTTGTTTTTTTCTTTTTTATTAAAAGCAAATCCTTACTTGTATAATTAAGAGAAGAAAAACAGGCCCACAGTGACAAAAACAAGATGTGAACACTTCTGTATTTACTCTTTACTTTTATTCTTGAAATAACGAAAAAGCCAATTAATGTTTGGTAGTCTTAAATTCGACTTTATGACATTCATTTTAAAATGAAAGGGTTTGAGAATTTTACCGATGATTGTAAATCCTTACAGTAATTTTTCGTGGCACTACTACAAGGTATTGGTTTAGTTTGGCTTTTCATTAGTTAACTATTTTTATATATAAAATCTAAGTCATTAATCATAAAATTTGCTCTTCCAGGGCAGTGACCAGACCCAGCCATGGCTCACAGATGACAAGTAAGTTAAAGTGCCTTTAAAAAAAAATTCTACTATCATTCTCTGTATTTCTCCACCACGATAAATTGTTGTGAGGCATGGACCATTAACAATGAAGATGTGAGAAAGATTTCTGCTTTTGAAACAAAATGCTACATGATAATTCTGGGAATACTCTGGAAAAAGAACACAAAACATGAATAAGTACTGGCAAAAATTTGGTCTGAAATTAGCAACACCCTTAGAAAATATCAAAAGAGAAAAGCCTTGGTATTTTGGCCACATCAGAAATCATTATATGATCAGAAATAACAAACTGGAGATATAAACAAGAGGAAAGAGCAAAAGAAGAAAACCAACAAGAAGAGGAACAGGATATAGAAAACTGGCTCAGAAAAAAAACAAACTCTAGAAGACAGATTGGCAAGGGATGGAGTGCAGAATGGTTCAAGATGTCATGTTCTATCAAGGGATCAAATGATAATGATCACTAGGATTTTCATTGAAGTGTGACCTTGTGAATAACTTTGTCTTTAACTTCTTTTCCATGATATGTTCATTTTTTCACTTTGCAAGGCTAGTGTCCTGAGGCAAGCAAGCAGAAAAGGATGGGGATGGAATGTAACGTTAACAAATCTATTTTAAAGGCTTTTTGTATTTAATTATCTTCTTTTTGTTTAATTTTCCATTCATCTCCAACATGTGTGGATTATATTAGAGGGAGTCAGCATCAGTCTCTTCTCACCCAATCACTTAGTTCAGCTCTCTGTTTACCTCCCCCGCCCATTTATCCTTTTTTTGGCTAACATGTCAGACTGTTGCTTTGTCAGCTTCTCCTCATTTTAGCTACCTTTACATAATACACATTATATATATAGATATATGTGCATTTTTCTCAGACTCATGACCATGTTGGTGGTGGTTTTGATGGGTTGGTGCCCTGTGACTGATACTGCTATGCTGCAGCACCTGGCCTATTTCAGTGTGCTTGAGAACTGAGCATATCGTTGTGTAAGGATCCATCCCATTTATGTCTCTCTTCATGTAGAAAGACGACGGCTTATCACGACCGGATCTATAGATGATGTGCTCCTGAGATAAACTGTCTCACACTTAGCTGTCTTAAGACATATGACCTTATTGATCATTTGAATATTGTTTAAGCTATTGTTTACTTTGTTAGGAGGGTTGGTGAAGTGTGTGAAATAATATAATAGAAGTAGTTATTTTCCACATTGTTTCTTTTTCCTGCTCCTTATTTGAACGTTTGCCTATTTTGTCTCTTCCTTCTTCAGGCAGTTATCTCCCTTATTGGCTGAATATGATAAAATCATTCAAGGTTTACAAGGCCAGATAAAACATTACCAAGTATGTTTATGTTCATATTGGCTTTTGATTCTTATATTTGACTTGTCTTCTCAATTTGGTCACTTATACCATAAGTACAAAATTCATGTTCACTATAGAATCATCTCTGTCTAAATACCCAAACTCGAGAAGCAGTGTCATTTGGCACAAGATCTCAAAATATCACTTCATTACATAGAACCTGATGAATGTGTAATCCCAAGAAAGGCATTTGATTCACAACCTAGATGAGTGTTTGTGACTTAAAAGTTAATTATGGAAATGAAATGTTTGCTCTTCTTGTAAAAAGATTTTTAATAAATGGTGATTGTACTTCATAAAAAAATCTTTGTTTTGGCCTCATTTTTGGCAAATGATAAACATTGATGTTACAGTTTGTTTTGCTTTTTTATTTTACATCCTAAAGAAGAATTTGATATGACAACAAGCATCTTTTGTGTTCTAATGTCTATTATTTTGTAACTTATGAAAATACGAAAACAATTAAAGGCAAACTGCATGATATATTTTATATTAACTTTCCACATTTCTTCATACCATCTTTTTTATTCTGTTTCTTTAGACAGACATCACAACATTAAAGTCTCATGTGGAAGAATTGGTAATTGAAAATGACAGGTAATCACAAAATGTGTAAATGATGAACAATCAAGGTTTTATACTTTTAGAGATTTGTCTGATAGATATACAAAAGCATTTGGGGCTTTATCTACTGTGATGTGATATCTCTTTTTATCTTTTTTTTAAAAATCTGAACACAGGTGCCTTTAATATGTGTCAATGATTTTATAGATATTAAAGAAGCGCATTTCTTTTGTCCAGTGATACATGTCTTTCACCAAATTGTACAAAAGGTCTTATTTGAATATGTTACTGAGGCTAAGTGAAGCTGATCTACGATTGTGACAAAAAGCTTCATTGTGTAAAAAGTTCAATCTACGGCAAATTCTTTTGTTTGTTTTATTATCAGTCTACGAAGTGAGCTGAGGGATTCCATACATGCTAAGCTTTCAACACAACATGCAGGGGGTGGAGACGGTGGTGTAGGTGATGATGCCATTGCTAGTAACCTTCAACGCCAGCTAGACATCACCATGCAGGTTAGAAAATCACTGGAAAAGGAAAACGAAAAGAATATTTTGCCAAGAGGAACATTTTGTTGTTAGATCTGTTTTAAATTGAGAAGTCATTGGCATTATTTGTAATAATTGATGCATTGAAAGGTAGCAGCTTTATAATAGAGATTTCTGTATAGTATAGATTTTTGTTGAGCGTATTCAATTATGTTCAGAAAATGCAATAAGCAAAATCAACTTGAATTACTTTCCATTAGGAGAAAGAGGCTGCTCAAGAAAAATGGAGGGAAACAGCTCAGGAAGTTGATCGATTAGAAGCAGAGTTGGAGGTAAGTACATAAGTACAATGCATCTTCATGATTCACAAAATGTTTCTGTTTTGACCACGGACAATTTTCTTTCTATTCATAGATTATAGTCAAAATTATTTCATTTGTACTTTTTGTAGATATTTCTTCAATCAATTCAATAGCACTTTATTGGTCCAGGTGGGGAAATTCATTTTCAGACATGTTAAAAAGTTCTCAGAAACACATATTACAGGAAGTGGAAATCAGATAAGATTGTACAGTAATGCACAAAAGTAACGCAATACTCATTCAATAGACTCATGCTACCACATTTTCATTCTTTTCAGTTTGAAGTTTCTTTCCATTAAACTATAATTAATTTGGAATATTTCAACACCTTAATCAGTCAGATACTCCCAAATCCCGCAATTACACAGACATTCATGAATTAGCGGTTAGAAACTGCATTTTACAAAAGGGAATAAAGAGGAAAAATACTATTGTTTGAGTGAAAGGAAATTGATATGCACACTGGTGCAGTGCATAATGATGTAGAATATGTATGGCTTAGTAGGGAATGTGTGCATTTTCCTTTAGATCGCCTTTTGCAAAGCAGATTTTCTTACGACGATTTTTATAAAAATTCACAAAAGGTCAATGCATCGCCTTAGATCTTCCATTCATGTGTCAGAATGTGCACAGTGAGGTATACTTCCTACATGTACATTTGTTTTTTATCTTTGAATTAAAGGTCTAAAGCTATTGTTATGCAAGTGAGTGTTGCATTACTTTTGCGCATGATTGTATATTGAGTAAAAGTGTCATGACAATAAACAGTGGATGCTGTGATTCTGATACTTCGTATGATTTTTGTTGCAGATGGAAAAAGAAAGTCATCAATGGAAAGTTGTGGAAACACAAGCACATCAGGTCCGTTATGCATTTCATTTCAATTGGTTATATGTCATTACAGATTTTCAAAACAATTTTTTTGGCTAATAGTATCCTTTGTTTATTTATTTTTGTGTTTTGTTTTTCTTTCAATTTACTCCTTTTCATCACAATTTTTTTTTTTAGGTAAAAGACCAGTACCAACAGTCAGTGACAACTCTGAATGCTGAAGTTGAGTCATTGCAAAATCAACTGAGGTAAGAAGTGTGTTTGGTCTCCCATACAGATCTCTTCTTTTTATGTAAATGAAGAAAGTTTCTCATACGAGGGCTGTCAGAAAAGGAATGAGAAAATGGCCATAACTGTTGAACAAAAAAACTATATTTGTTCATTATGTAAAAGTGAAAATAACATAATTCCCTTTCTTTTCCACTAGCCATGTTTCAGCACCATATCTGAACACACTAGTGTTTGCCATGGATTCCAAGCCGGTGATTTTTGTCAAACTGGTCAAAACTGGAGATCAGAGCTGTTATTCTTTTGTATTTTTTTGTTTGCCTCAAAGGAAGGAATCCATCGAAAATTCATGTTGACATTGTTGAAACCCATGCTGAGAAAGCTATATCAAAGTCTAGGGTCCACCAATAGTGTTGTTGGTTCAAAGACAAGAAGATAAACCCAGGTCTGGTCATTGGGCAACGTCAAAAAATAAGGAAAACATTGCTCGGATGGATGAGCTCATCAAACCTGACAAGAGGGTAAAGATCAGGGAAGTGGCCTTAAAATTTGACATTCTGAAAAGCTCCGCATATGACATTGTTCATTACATATTAGGATACCAGAAGGTTGCTGCCAGGTGGATCCCCAAAATTTTCTGGGGACCATGAAGTTCAAAGGGTCGAAAATGCCGTCGCCTTCCAGTCCGTTGTCGAAATGAGAATGGTGGATCCAAGACTAGCTTGTTATGGGTCCTGATGGAGATGCTCAAGAAAGGAATAATTACTTGAAAATTTGATAACCAGGAATGAAACCTGGATTCATTACAGTACCCTTAAAGATAAGCTCAACTAAATGACCTGGAAACATCCCTTAGTGCCTGTCCTCAGAAAGTTCAAAGTTCAAAGCTCGGTATCCAAATTGATGGCAACAGTCATTTGGGTCTCATCAGGAGTAATTCTGCTCTATGTTTTGCGACAGGGAAAATGTGTTAATGCTCAACAATATTGCAAACAAATTGACTGGCTGAGAAATGCAGATTGCCGAAAAAAACCAAGACTTCTGATAACAGACATTTTTTAGCATGACATACCCACCATGCAGCAAAGCTTACAAAAAAGTGGCTTTCGTTACTATGGACCCTAAAGCATCATTAGGTTGGCAAGAAGTTCGCTACCATAAGGATATCATTGACGAAGTTCAAGACTGGTTTTCTAATTTTGATGGACAATTTTTTAGGTTGGGTATCTATCTATTCACTGGTGGCCCGGTAGCTCAGTTGGTAGAGCGGCTGACTGCCACGTGAGGTGACCCGAGTTCGATCCCCAGCCGGGC
>JAOYNN010061216.1:0-12235 GCA_025770095.1 Goniobranchus kuniei | reverse complement strand
AGAAAGGAAGCATTTGGGATATTATTCTTGCTCTAAAAGACCGTCAAAATTCTAAGAGATAAGATGGATGTAGGATATTATTCGTGCTTTAGAAGACCGTCATAGTTCTAACAAAAAAGGAGGAATTTGAAATAATAATTATTCGTGTTCTAAAACACCGCCATATATATCACTGAAAAGACTCATTCAGGATATTATTCGTGTTCTAAACGACCGTCATGATTATAACAGAAAGGAGGCATTTGGGGTAGTATTCGTGTTCTGAAAGACCGTCATAATTCTAAAAGAAAGGAGGCATTTGGGGTATTATTCGTGTTTAAAAAGACCGTCATAATTCTAACAGAAAGAGCCATTTGGGGTATTATTCGTGATGTAAAAGACCGTCATAATTCTAACAGAAAGGAGGCATTTGGAGTATTATTTGAGTTCTAAAAGACCGTCATAATTCTAACAGCAAAGGGGTATATGGATATTGTGTGTGCTTTTAAAGACCGTTATACTACAACCACAAAAAAAAAAAAGGATTTGGGTATCATTCGTGTTCTAAAAGACAGTCTTAATCCTAACAGAAAAGAGAGATTTGGGATATTATTCGAGTTATGAAAGACCGTCATAATTCTAAAAGGAAAAAGGTATTTGGGGTATTATTCGTGTACTATAAGACCGCCAACATTCTACCTGAAAGTAGGCATTTGGGGTATTCTTCGTGTTCTAACAGACCTTCATAATACTAATAGCAAGGAGGGTTTTGGGGTATTATTCGATTTCTGAAAGACCCTCATAATTCTAAGAGAAAAGATGCATTTCGGGTATTATTCGTTTTGTAAAAGACCGTCATAATTCTAACAGGAAAGAGGCATTTTGGATATTATTCGTGTGCTAAAAGACCGTCATAATTCTAACAGAAAAGAGGCATTTGGGAAAGTACTTGTGTCCAAAACACCGTCTTAACTCTAACAGAAAAGAGCCATTTGTGGTACTATTCGTGTTCTAAAAGACCGTAATAATTCTAACAGAGACATGGTATTTAGGATATTGTGTGTGTTGTAAAAGACCGTTATACTTCTACAAGAAAGGGGGCATTTTGGGTATTAGTCGTGTTCTAAAAGACCGTCATCAATCTAAGATAAGAAAGCATTTGGGGTATAATTCGTGTTCTAAAAGACAGTCATAATTCCAGGAGAAAAGAGGCATTTGGGGTATTATTCTTGTTGTAAAAGACCGTAGTAATTCTAACGGATAAGAGGCATTTTGGATATTATTCGTGTTCTAAAAGACCGTGATAATTCTAACAGAAAGGAGGCATTTGGGATAATACTTGTGTCCTAAAAGACCGTCTTAATTCTAACAGAAAAGAGGCAGTTAGGATATTATTCGTGTTCTAAAAGACCGTCATAATTCTAACGCAAAGTAGGCATTTTGGATAATATTTATGTTCTAAAAGACCGCCATATTTGTAACTGAAAAGAGGCATTTGGGGCATTATTCGCGGTGTTAAAGACTGTCATAATGCTGACGGAAAGGAGGCATTTGGGGAATTATTCGTGTTCTAAAAGACGGTCAACATTCTAACAGAAAGGAGGCATTTGGGTATTATTCGTGGTCTTCAAGACTGTCATAATGCTGACATAAAGGACGCATTAGGGATAGTATTCGTGTTCTAAAAAAAGACCGTCAAAATTCTAACAGAAAAAAGCCATTTGGTATATTATTCGTGTTCTAAAGGACCGTCGTAGAAAGGAGACATTTAGGGTATTATTCGTGCTGTAACAGGGCGTCATAATGCTAAATGAATGGAGGTATATGGGGGTTTATTCCTGTTCTTGAAGACCGTCATAATTCTGAAAGAAAAGAGGCATTTGGGGTATTTTTATTCGTGTTCTAAAAGACCTTTCATAATTCTAACAGAAAAGAGAGATTTGGGGTATTATTCGTGCTTTAACAGGCCGTCATATGTATAACAGAAAGAAGCAATTTGGATATTATTTGTGTTCTAAAAGACCGTCATAATTCTAAGAGAAAGGATGTATTTGGTGTATTATTCGTGTTCTCAGAGACCATTTTAATTCGAAAACGAAAAGCTATTTGGGATATTATTCGTGTTCTATAAGACCGTCAACATTCTAGCTGAAAGTAGGCATTTGAGGTATTCTTCGTGTTCTAAAAGACCTTCATAATTCTAATAGCAAGGGTTGTTGTGGGGTATTATTCGTGTTCTGAAAGACCCTCATAATTCGAAGAGAAAAGATGCATTTCGGGTATTATTCGTTTTGTAAAAGACCGTCATAATTCTAAGAGGAAAGAGGCATTTTGGATATTATTCGTGTGCTAAAAGACCGTCATAACTCTAACAGAAAAGAGCAATTTGTGGTACTATTCGTGTTCTAACAGAGCGTCATAATTCTAACAGAGACGGGCTATTTAGGATATTGTTTGTGTTGTAAAAGACCGTTATACTTCTACAAGGAAGGGGGCATTTTGGGTATTATTCGTGTTATAAAAGACCGTCATAATTCTAAGATAACAAAGCATTTGGGCTATAATTCGTGTTCTAAAAGACAGTCATAATTCCAAGAGAAAAGAGGCATTTGGGGTATTATTCGTCTTGCAAAAGACCGTAATAATTCTAACGGATAAGAGGCATTTGGGGTATTATTCGTGTTCTAAAAGACCGTAACAATTCTAGCAGGAAAGAGGCATTTGGGATATTATTCGTGTTCTATAAGGCTGTGATAATTCTAACAGAAAGGAGGCAATTGGTTAATATTTGTGTTCCTAAAGACCGTCAAAATTCTAATAGAAAAGAGCCCTTTCGAATATATACACTTGTTCTAAAAGACCGTCTTAATTCTAAATGAAAGAAGCCATTTGGGGTATTATTCGTGCTGTAAAAGACAGTCATAATTCTAACAGAAAAGAGCCATTTGGGGTATTATTCGTGTTCTTAAAGTCCATCTTAAGTCTAACAGAAAAGAGTCGTTTGGGATATTATCCGAGTTCTAAAAGACCGTCATAATTCTAAATGAAATGAGGCATTTGGGGTATTATTCGTGTTCTTAAAGACCGTCATAATTCCAACAGAAAAGAGGCATTTGGGAAAATATTTGCGTCCAAAAGCCCATCATAATTCTAACAGAAAAAAAGCATTTGGGGTATTATTCGTGTTCTAAAAGAACGTAACAATTCTAGCCGGAAAGAGGCATTTGGGATATTATTCGTGTTCTATAAGGCTGTTATAATCCTAACAGAAAGGAGGCAATTGGTTAATATTTGTGTTCCTAAAGACCGTCAAAATTCTAACAGAAAAGAGCCCTTTCTGATATTTAGACTTGTTCTAATAGACCGTCATAATTCTAACAAAAATGAGGAATTTGGGGTATTATTCGTGTTCTAAAAGACCATCATCATTCTAACAGAAAAGAGGCATTTGAGTTATTATTCGTGTTCTATAAGACCCTCATAATGCTAACAGAAAGGAGGCTCTTGGGATATTATTCGTGTTCTAAAAGTCCGTCATAAGTCTAACAGAAAGGAGGCATTTGGGATATTATTCGTGCTGTAACAGGCTGTCATAATTCTAACAGAAAAGAGGCATTTAGGATATTATTCATTTTCCATATGACCGTCATAATTCTAATAAAAAAAATAAGAATTGGGGTATTATTCGTGTTCCAAAAGACCGTCATAAATCTAACAGAAAAGAGTCATTTGGGTATTTTATTCGTGCTGTAAAAGACCGTCATAATTCTAACAGAAAAAAGCCATTTGGGCTATTATTCGTGTTCAAAAAGTCCATCATAAGTCTAACAGAAAAGTGTCATTTGGGATATTATTCGTGTTCTGAAAGACCGTCATAATTCTAAATGAAAAGAGGCATTTGGGGTATTCTTCGTGTTCTTAAAGACCGTCATAATTCTAACAGAAAAGAGACATTTGGTGTATTATTCGTATTCTCAGATACCGTCGTAATTCTAAAAGGAAAGAGGTATTTGGGGTATTATTTGTGTTCTAAAAGACCGTTATAATTCTAAAAGAGATGGTGTATTTCGGTTATTGTTTGTGTTGTAAAAGACCGTTATACTTCTAACAGAAAGGAGGCATTTTGGGTATTATTCGTGTTCTCAAAGACCGTCATAATTCTAACAAAGAAAGCATTTTGCGTACTATTCCTGTTCTAGACGACCTACAAAATTCTAACAGAGTCGAAGCTTTTGGGGTATTATGGGTGTTTTTAAAGACCGTCATAAATCTAACAGAAAAGATGCATTAGGGGTATTATTCGTGTTCTACAAGACCGGCACAATTCTAACAGAAAAGAGGTAATTGGGATATTATTCGTGTTCTAAAAGGCTGTCATAATTCTAACAGAAAGCGGGCATTTGGGCTAATATTTTTGTTCTAAAAGACAGTCATAATTCTAACAGAAATGAGGCATTTTAGGGTATCATTAGTGTTCTAAAAGACCGTCATAATCCTACCAGAAAAGTGCCATTGGGGTATTATTCGTGCTGTAGAAGACCGTCATGATTCAAACAGAAAGGAGGCATTTCAAGTATTATTCGTGTTCTAAAAGACCGTCATAATTCGAGCAGAAAAGGGGTATTTGGGTATTGTGTGTGTTGTAAAAGACCGTCATACTACTAACAGAAAAGAGGCATTTGGCTATCATTCGTGTTGTAAAAGACCGTCATAATTCTAAGAGAGAGTTTGCATTTGGTGTATTATTCGTGTTCTCAGAGAGCGTCGTCATTCTAAAAGGATAAAGGTATTTGGGATATTATTCGTGTTCTAAAAGACCGTCAACATTCTAGCAGAAAGGAGGCATTTGGGGTATTCTTCGTGTTCTAAATGACCTTCATACTTCTAACAGAAAGGAGGTATTGTGGGTATTATTCGTGTTCTTTAAGACCGTCATCATTCTAAGAGACAAGATGCATTTCGGGTATTATTCGTTTTGTAAAAGACCGTCATAATTTTCACAGGAAAGAGGCATTTTGGACATTATTCGTGTTCTAGAAAACCGTCATAATTCTATCAGAAAAGACGCATTTGGGATAATATTTGTGTCCAAAAGACCGTCATGACTCTAACAGAAAAGAGGCATATGGGGAACTATTCGTGTGAGAAAAGACCGTCATAATTCTATCAGAAAAGAGACATTTGGGGTATTATTCGTGCTGTACCAGGCCGTCATTATTCTAACAAAAAAGAGGCATTTGGAGTATTATTCGTGTTCTAAAAGACCGTCATAATTCTAGCAGAGAAGGGGTATTTGGGATATTGTTTGTGTTGTAAAAGACCGTTATACTTCTAACAGAAAGGAGGCATTTCGGGTATTATTCGTGTTCTTAAAGACCGTCATAATTCTAAGAAAAAAAAGCATTTGGGGTATTATTCGTGTTCTACAAGACAGTCATAATTCCAACAGAAAAGAAGCATTTGGGTATTCTTCGTGTTCTAAAGGACCGTCATAATCCTACCAGAAAAAAAGGATTTGGTGTATTATTCGCTCTGTAACAGGCAGTCATATTTCTAACAGAAAAGAGCCCTTTCAGATATTTACACTTGTTCTAAAAGACCGTCATAATTCGGACAAAAAGGAGGCATTTGGAGTATTATTCGCGTTCTAAGAGACCGTCATCATTCTAACAGAAAAGAGGCATTTGGGTTATTAATCGTGTTCTAAAAGACCGTCATAATTCTAACAAAAAAAAGCATCTGGGGTACTATTCGTGTTCCAGACGACCTTCATAATTGTAACAGAGAGAAAGCTTTTGGGGTATTATGCGTGTTTTAAAAGACCGTCATAAATCTAGCAAAAAAGATGCATTAGGTTATGATTCGTGATCTATAAGACCGTCACAATGCTAACAGACAAGAGGCCGTCATAACTCTAACAGAAAAGAGGCATTTGGAGTATTAATCGTGTTCTAAAAGACCGTCATAATTCTAGCAGAGACGGGGTCTTTGGGATATTGTTTGTGTTGTAAAAGATCGTTATACTTCTAACAGAAAGAAGGCATTTGGGGTATTATTCGTGTTCTAAAAGATCGTCATAATTCTAACAGAGAGGAGGCATTTGGGGTATTATTCTTGTTCTAAAAGATCGTCATAAATCTAACATTAAAAACGCATTTGGGTTATTATTCGTGTTCTAAAAGACAGTCATAATTCTAACAGAAAAGAGGCATTTGGGATATTATTCGTGTTCTAAAAGGTTGTCATAATTCTAATAAAAAGGAGGCATTTGGGATATTATTTCTGTTCTAAAAGACCGTCATAATTCTAACAGAAAAGAACCATTTGGGGTATTATTCGTGCTGTAAAAGACCGTCATAATTCTAACAGAAAGGAGGCATTTGCAGTATTATTTGTGTTCTAAAAGACCGTCATAATTCTAACAGAAAAAGGGTATTTGGATATTGTTTGTGTTGTAAAAGACCGTTATACTACTAACAGAAAAGAGACATTTGGGAATTATTCGTGCTGTAACAGGCCGTCATAATTCTAACAGACAACAGGCATTTGGTGTATTATTCGTGGTCTAAAAGACCGTCATAATTCTAACAGAGACGGGGTATTTGGGATATTATTCGTGGTCCTAAACACCGTCATAATACTAAGAGAAAAGAGGAATTTGGCGGAATATTCGTGCTGTAAAAGACCGTCATAATGCTAACAAGAAAGAGTTATTTTGGATATTATCCGTGTTCTAAAAGACCGTCATAAGTCTTAGAGAAAAAAGTCATTCTGGATAATATTTGTGTTCTAAAAGACCGTCATAAATCTATCAGAAAAGAAGCATTTGGGTCCTTATTCGTGTTCTACAACACCGTCATAATTCTAACAGAAAGGAAGCATTTGGGGTATTATACGTGGTCTACAAGACCGTCATAATTCTAACAGAAAAGACGCATTTGGTGTATTATTCGTGCTGCAAAAGGCCGTCATAATTCTAACAGAAAAGATGTATTTGGGATATTGTTTGAGTTGTACAATACCGTCATAATTCTAACAGAAAAGAGGCATTTGGGATATTATTCGTGTTCTAAAAGGCTCTCATAATTCTAACAGAAAGGAGGCATTTGGGATAATATTTGTGTTCTTAAAGACCGTCATAATTCTAACAGAAAGGATGAATTTGGGATATTATTCGTGGTATAAAAGGTCGTCATAATTTTTAACAGAATAGAGGCTTTTGGGGTATTCTTCGTGCTGTAAAAGACCGTCATAATTCTAACAGAAAGGAGGCATTTGGGGTATTATTCGTGTTCTAAAAGGCCGTCATAAATCTGACTGAAAAGAAGCATTTGGGGTATTTTCGTATTCTAAAAGGTCGTTCTAATTCTAACAGAAAAGGGGTATTTGACATAATATTTGTGTTCTAAAAGACTGTTATACTTCTATCAGAAAAGAGGCATTTGGGTATCATTCGTGTTCTAAAAGACTGTCATAATTCTTTCACAAAGGATGCATTTGGTGTATTATTCGTGTTCTCAGAGACCGTCGTAATTCTAAAAGGAAACAGGTATTTGGTATATTATTCGTGTTCTAAAGGACCGTCAAAATTCTAACAGAAAAGAGGCATTTGGGATATTATTCGTGTTCTAACAGACCTTCATAATTCTAACACAGACGAGTCATTTGGGGTAATATTTATGTTGTAAAAGACCGTCATAAATCTAACAGAAAAGAGCCATTTGGGGTTTATTCGTGTCCTAAAAGACCGTCATAATTCTAACAGAGAGGAGGCATTTTGGGTATTATTCGTGTTCTATAAGACCGTCATAAATCTGACAGAATAGAGGCATTTGTGGTATTATTCGTGTTCTAAAAGACCGTCATAATTTTAAAAGGAAACATGGACTTGGGGCATTATTCTTGTTCTAAAAGAGCGTCAAACGTCTAAGAGAAAAGATGCTCGTGCTTTGAAAGATCTTCCTAATTCTAACATAAAAGGGGTATTTGGCATAATATTTGTGTTCTAAAAGACGGTTATTCTTCTAACAGAAAAGAGGCATTTGGGTATCATTCGTGTTCTAAAAGACCGTCATAATTCTAACACAAAGCAGGCATTTGGGGTATTATTTGTGTTCTAAGATAAAGTCATAAATCTAACAGAAAAGAAGGATTTGGGATATTTTTTGTGTTGTAAAAGACCGTCATAAATCTTACAGGAAAGAGGGATTTGGGATATTATTCGTGTTGTAAAAGACTGTATACATCTAACAGAAAAGAGCCATTTAGGATATTGTTCGTGTTCTAAAAGACCTTCATCAGTCTAACAGAACAGAGGCATTTGGGATATTATTCGGATTCTAAAAGACCTGCATAATGCTAACAGAGAGGAGGCATTTGGTATATTATGCGTGTTGTAAAAGACCGTCATAAATCTAACAGAAAAAGAGCCATTTGGGATATTATTCGTGTTGTAGAAGACCGTCATAATTCTAACATAAAGGATGTTTGTTTTGTAAAAGACCGTTAAACTTCTTAGAGAAAAGACGCATTTGGGGTATTATTCGTGTTCTAAAAGACCGTCATAATTTTAAGAGAAAGGGGTAATTTTTGGTATTTTTCGTATTCTAAAAAACCGTCATAATTCTAACAGAAAGGAGGCATTTTGGGTTTAATTCGTTTCCTAAAAGACCGTCATAATTCTACCAGAAAACAAGAATTTCGGATATTATTCGTGTTTGAACAGGCTGTCATTATTCTAACAAAATGGAAGCTTTTGGCTTAATATATGTGTTCTAAGAGACCGTCATAATTCTAACCGAAAGGAGGCATTTGGGGTATTATTCGTATTCTACAAGACTGTCAACATTCTAACAGAAAGGAGCCATTCGTGATATTATTCGTGTTCTGAAAGACCGTCATAATTCTAACAGAGAGGAGGCATTTGGGGGGATTATTTGTGTTCTAAAAGCATGTCACTATTCTAATAGAAAAGAGGCATTTGGGATATTATCCGTGTTCTAAAACGCTGTCATAATTCTGACAGAAAAGAGGCATTTGGTACATATGTCGTGTTCTAAAAGACCGTTATAATTCTAACAGAAAATAGGCATTTGGGATATCATTCCTGTTCTAAAAGATGTCATAATTATAACAGAAAGGAGGCATTTGGGTATTATTCGTGTTCTACAAGACCGTAATAATTCTAACACAAAGGATGCATTTGGTGTATTATTCGTTTTCTCGGAGACCGTCGTAATTCTAAAAGGACAGAGGCATTTGGGGTATTATTCGTGTTCTAAAAGACCGTAAACTTTCTAACAGAAAGGAGTCATTTGGGATATTATTCGTTTTCTGAGAGACCGTCATAATTCTAACAGAGAGGACGCATTTTGGGTATTATTCGTGTTGTAAAAGACCATCATAGATATGACAGAAAAAAGGCATTCGGGAATTATTCGTGTTGTAAAAGACCGTCATAATTGTACGAGAAAAGAGGCATTTGGGATATTATTCGTGTTCTCAAAGGCTCTCACAATTTTAACAGCAAAGAGCTTTTCGGGGTATTATTCGTGCTGTAAAAGATCATCATATATCTAAGAGACAGGGGATAATTGGAGCATTATTTGTGTTCTAAGACACCGTCATATTTTTCACAGAATAGAGGCATTTGGGGTATTATTTTTGTTCTAAAAGACCGTCATAATTCTAACAAAAAAGAGGTATTTCGGGTATTATTCGTGTTCTAAAAGACCGTGAAAATTCTAACAGAAAAGAGTCATTTGGGATATTATTCGTGTTCTAAAAGACCTTGATAGTTCTAACAGAGAGGAGGCATTTGGGATATTATTCGTGTTGTAAAAGACCGTCATAATTCAAACAGAAAAGAGGCATTTGGGAGAATATTTCTGTCCTAAAAGACCGTCAAAATTCTAACATAAAAGAGGCATTTGGGTTATTATTCGAATTCTAACAGACTGTCATAAATCTGACGAAAAAGAGGCATTTTTGATATTATTCGTGTTGTAACAGGCCGTCATAATTCTAACAGCAAAAATGCATTTGGGGTATTATTCATGTTCAAAAAGACCGTCATAATTCTAACACAGACGGGGTATTTGGGATATTGTTTGTTTTGCAAAAGATCTTTAAACTTCTAAAAGAAAAGACGCATTTGGGGTATTATTCGTGTTCTACAAGACCGTGATAATTCTAACAGAAATGAGGCATTTTCGGTATTTTTCGTCTTCTACAAAACCGCCATAATTCTAACAGAAGGGAGGCATTCGGAGTATAATCTTATTCTATAAGACCGTCATAATTCTAAAAGAAAGCAGGCATTTGGGGTATTATCCGTGTTCTAAAAGACCGTCATAATTCTAACAGAAAACAAGTATTTCGGGTATTATTCGTGTTCTAATAGACTGTCATAATTTTAACAGAATGGAGGCATTTGGCTTAATATTTGTGTTCTAAAAGACCGTCATAATTCTAAGAGGCATTTGGGGTATTATTCGTATTCTACAAGACTGTCAACATTCTAACAGAAAGGAGCCATTTCTGATATTATTCGTGTTCTAAGAGAAAAGAGGCATTTGGTACATATGTCGTGTTCTAAAAGACCGTTATAATTCTAAAAGAAAATAGGCATTTGGGATATCATTCCTGTTCTAAAAGATGTTATAATTATAACAGAAAGGAGGCATTTGCGTATTATTCGTGTTCTACAAGACCGTAATAATTCTAACACAAAGGATGCATTTGGTGTATTATTCGTGTTCTCGGAGACCGTCGTAATTCTAAAAGGACAGAGGCATTTGGGGTATTATTCGTGTTCTAGAAGACCATCAACATTCTAACAGAAAGGAGGCATTTGGGATATTATTCGTGTTCTAGAAGACCGTCAACATTCTAACAGAAAATAGGCATTTGGGATAATATTCGTGTTCTAAAAGATGTGCTAATTATAACATAAAGGATGCATTTGGAGTATTATTCGTGTGCAAAAGACCTTCATAATTCTACCAGAGAGGAGGCATTTGGGGTATTATTTGTGTTCTGAAAGACCGTCATAAATCTGACAGAAAAGAAGCATTTGGCTTATTATTCGTGTTCTAGAAGGTCGTCCTAATTCTAACAGAAAAGTGGTATTTGACATAATATTTGTGTTCTAAAACACTGTTACACTTATAAGTGAAAAGAAGCATTTGGTTATCATTGTTCTAGAAGACCGTTATAATTCTAACAGAGAGCAATCATTTGGTACATTTGTCGTGTTCTAAAACACCGTTATAATTCTAACAGAAAATAGGCATTTGGGATATTATTCGTGTTCAAACAGATGTGATACTTATAACAGAAAGGAGGCATTTGGGGTATTATTCGTCTTCTAAAACACGGTCATAGTTCTGTCACAAAGGATGCATTTGGTGTATTATTCGTGTTCACAGAGACCGTCGTAATTCTAAAAGGAAAGAGGTATTTGGGGTATTATTCGTGTTCTACAAGACCGTCAAAATTCTAACAGACAAGAGCCATTTGGGATGTTATCGTGTTCTACAAGACCTTCATAATTCAAACACAGACGAGGCATTTGGGGTATTATTCGTGTTCTAAAAGACCGTCATAAATCTAACAGAAAAGAGCCATTTCGGATATTATTCGTGTCCTAAAAGACCGTCATAATTCTAACAGAGAGGAGGCATTTTGGGTATTATTCGTGTTCTAAAAGACTGTCATAAATCTGACAGAACAGAGGCATTCGGGGTATTATTCGTGTTGTAAAAGACCGTCATAATTCTAAAAGAAAGCTGGGATTTGGGGCATTATTCTTGTGCTAAAAGACCGTCATAAAGAGAAAAGAAAGAAGGCATTTGGGATATTATTCGTGTTCTAAAATAGCGTCAAACTTCTAAGAGAAAAGATGGATTTGGGATATTATTCGTGCTTTTTAAGAGCTTCCTAATTCTAACAGAAAAGGGGTATTTGGGATATTATTCGTGTCCTAGAATACCGTCATAAATCTAACAGAGAGGAGGCATTTGGGGTAATATTCGTGTTCTAAAAGACCGTCATAATTCTAACAGAAAAGAGGCATTTGGGATATTATCCGTGTTCTAAAAGGCTATCACATTTCTAAAGGTAAAATACCGTTATACTTCTAACAGAAAGGACGCATTTGGGGTATTATTCGTGTTCTGAAAGACCGTCATAATTCTAACCGGAAAGAGGCATTTGGGGCATTATTCGTGCTGTAAAAGACCGTCATAATTCTGAC
>JAOYNN010061105.1:0-12236 GCA_025770095.1 Goniobranchus kuniei | reverse complement strand
TAGCTTTCCCAAAGGGAAATATTGAGCTACAGTTTCCATATCGTCCTTGTAAGTCTCTAAATGTGTAAGTCCAGAAAAGCAAATTTTAAAGGAGAGACAAAAAACTGAATAAATAGTTGAAAATAGAAGAGAAAGTATGAGCTGCAAGCATGCAAGGCGTGCTTAGATCCCATGATGAAAATATCACTTTTATTGGTTTCATGGGTTTGATATTTTTAGGGATGTGGGGAAAACCCATTCTTGTCGAATAAAGCCAAAAAACGATTTGACCTAATTTTGGACGTAAGCGTCTAGAGACTTGCAGGGAAGATATTATATATAGAGATCACAGGCATCCAGATCTCAAATGATTTAATCCTCGTGGGCAATATTTTTGTGCTGTGGAGAAATGGCTTTTTGATCTAGGTCAATTTTGTTTAAAAAAAAAATTAAGATAGTAAAGGGCCTATTCAATGACAAAAGTATTAGATACAAATATCAACACTTTCTTGTTATTGTTTCTCTCGAAAAGCTGCATTTTTGACATGGGGAAATGACATTGTGCACAGGTGCTGATAATATAAAATACAAAGTAGCTATCTAGTGCCTCGCTATAGAGGCCCACGGAAGAGAGATGCCTTTGACTTTTTGGCCTTAAAGAAAAGTGTTTCACACACTTTTACACAAAAAGTATGGACAGTTATCTTATTTTGTTTCATGAATCAGGCAAGTCGTTGAATATTGTCTATTGTGTGTCCCAAACGTTGGTGTTTAGCCTGCTTTCCATTATTGGCTTATGGGGATTTCTGTGTGTGTTCGATAAATCATGATGATCAATTGCAGGAGATTCAGTCACACACTTCAGAGTAGGCCTGGTGCTGGGCAAAAAAAAATAAAATCTAGACCAGTCAAATACTAATCTAAGTCCTAACGCGGACTTGCCAAATCCAACTTCTTCTTTCTTCTTCTTATCTCTTGTTCTTGTTCTACATTCTTATTCCTGTTCTTCTTCTTTCCCTATGTTCTTGTTCTTGTTCTTCTTGTTTTTATATTTTGTTTTTGTTTTGTTTTTTGTTTTTTTGGTCATGTTCTTTTTCTACTTGTTCTCTTTGTTCTTGTTATTCTTTTTCTTGTTGTTTTTGTTCTAGATCTTCATTTTTTTGTTCTTCTTCTTCTCTTTGTTGTTGTTGTTCTTCTTCTGTCTATCTGTCTGTCTGTCTGCCTGTCTCTCTCTCACCAATCTTTGATCTATGTACCTCAGCCTGTTTGTTTGTTTGTCTGTCTGTATGTCTGCCGGTCTCTCTCTCTTTTTTTCTTTGTATAACATTTTTGGTGCACACATAGTTGCTTGTCTTTTCCCTTGAAATTGCTATTGCTTTTATCGATGATGCATGCTGTACGTGGATCAAGTCAACCAGCGGCCTCGCAGAAATCCCCACGGGCCAGTAGCGTCAGGCTAATTGACCGATTTCGTTCGAGGAGCAAAACGCTACCCACCCAACCTTGGGCGGCTAGCACCAGCTTGTTTTATTGAGTAGGCCATTCCTTTTTATGTACTTCTTTACAGCTTAGATTCTAGTTTCTAGATCTAGATTCATGCTCAATAATCATCTGTACGCTACCCACCCGATTTCGTGCGACTAACAAAACGGTTGCCACCCGACCTCGTGCAAGTAGCACCGGCCCAAGGAGGACCTGTTTGATTTAGATCTCCACCAGTCTAGACCAGATCAAATCTAAATCTCTGTAGGGAACTAGATGTCTGACAATAGTGTTTTGTCTTTTTACTGGAGCCGTGATGGATTATAGCTTTTTATAGGCGCTGGACAGTAGCTATTTATATATATATTTACCGGCGTGGTGCCAGAAAATAGCCACGGCCTATGAAATATTAAGAAGATCAAACATTTCAATCAAGATTTTGTATAAAACTTGATTGTCCAGGTCTACAGGGTGAAGATCATGCTTCGACTTTAAGTTTGTAATGTGTAAAAAAATAAATATCCCAATTAATTTAGAAGCATGCATAGATTCTTGTTCAATTTACACTTCACTTTGGGCAGAGTTTTAGAGAGATAAAGAAAACAAACTCTAAACCATTCTTTATGTAATATATAAAATAAGGCAAAAATCCTGTCAGTCTTGTGAAGCAGGCCTATTTTTGTTTTTGTTTTTAAACTGCATTTTGAAAAAAATCAGTTTCATTGAGTCAGCCAATCAAAGGCAATCCTTCACATAAATTAAGAATGGAAAATAAAAATAAATATGGAGGTGACTAACTTTTAGAACTAACACCCACAAAATACTTCATTTGGTTCTTGTATTTTTTAAGTATGTATTAAAATTGTGTGGTAGTTAGATTTGTATGCTTCAAATATTTGGCTGATGATCCTTTGCCACAGAGTAACAATAAAAACTTTTTAAGAATTCAAACGGCTGTGAGGCACGCTTCCTAATGAAAGGCTGCACTTATATTCCAGGTAATTCATCTACAACTATGCACAAATCACTTAATTAGGATTTAACCCCCTTGAAGAACAAAGGGCTAGTATTTTGTGTATACAATTTTCTACAAAGGCATACAAATCTTATCAACATACCAATTGAAATATAGTACAAGATCAGCAACCATAACATTAAGACCAGACAAAACAAAAGGCAAAACTATAGAGTACCTCATTCAAATCTAGATTGCCATCTAAATTCTTTCTTCCTTAGCTCATTTAGGCTGTGGAATAGAATCCCTTATTGTTTCAGATACAGTCGAGACATTGATTCTTTTAAAAAGTCTCTCTGCCACATTACCTTCAAGTCAAGCCATTTGACATCATAGTCTTGAACACAACCACTACGGTTTATTTGTTCCAAATGCTTCGACAGTTATATACACTCAGTTTTACTGTGTCAATCGAATGATTTTGAAGAAGAAGAAGGAGTAATGTATTTTTTCTCCAGACATTGTTATTCGTACTTTTTAAACACGTTTTTCATTACTATTTTTTTTACCCAGTATAAGTTTTCATCCATTTCTATTTTTAAAGGATAAATTTCAAGTCATTTGCATTGTGATCTTGCCATGACTTGAAGAATTTTCAAGATCATGAGAAATTATGTATAATAATCAAATTTTGGGCTTTAAAAGCTTTCAAACTTAAAGGCATACACTGGTTTTACTACTTACTTATGAATACATAGACAAGAATGCTCCATTTTTGTGATATAATGGTGATAATGTGAATGTTGTTGTTGAGTAACAAATGCTTCCGTAGCATGTGTGTAACGTAAGGTTTTCTATGGTTAAGGTGCCGTATTTCTGATACTTGTGCCCTCACTTTCCGTTGGATTATGCTGCTGTTTTAATGTGGTTTCGGATTCCTTGAAAGGAATGTCTCCTCTGCCATGGGTGTGTCTGACGTCAGTGGACACACTCTCCTCCTGGCTGCCATACTGGCAGTTTGCATTGTGGCCATCTGTGATGCATGTATATCCGCCTGCCAATGCAACTACATCGGTTCTGTCAGAAGACCAAGAGGGCGCAAAGTGGACTGCTCTGAGCAACCGCATCCTTTCACCTCATTAGAAAACATTGATTTTCCTCCAGACACTGTAAATTTGTAAGTATTAAAATTGTATGCCAATTTGATTTGTATGGTTTTTAGATTTTAGGTCCTTTGCTTGAGGGTAACAATAAATAAATGGTTAAACGTGTGAATCATTTAGACTGAGGCATAATCAAGACTACATATATTATATTCTTTAAAAGCAATGTCATTTATATACTTACATTATTTTGCTTCAAATTCCAAAACAATACGTACTACAATTATCTATTCTTTGTGTAATTAGAATCAGATACCGTATCTATTGACATATCCACCTACCTATCTATCTATCTATTTATATTATATCTATCTATCTAAAAAAAAATATGAGTACCTTGTCTTTGTATTCTCATATAATTTTTCTCCCTTTTGCTTGATTTGTATGTCTTTCACTCCAGGTAAATTGTTCTTATGAAAATATGTTTTGTTTCATGAAGTTAGTCCATTTTATGAAACTAAACCTTCAGAGGATATATATTTGCATTTATGTCGTACTTACATACTTGGTCATAACATGTAATGGCATGATACAACCTTGTTCTTGTTGTTCTCTGTTTCAGGGATTTGTCATATAATTCCCTTGGAATACTTAAAAAAGGATGGTTTATTCAATTGTCAAGTCTCCAACGTTTGTAAGTACTTAAAGTTTTTCTTCTTACATTATCATCATCATCGTCATCTCATCATGTCATGCCACTGCTGGCAGGTGCTTCCACAGTTCTTGCCACAAGTTCTTGTCGTGAGCCACTCTCATCCATTGTCTTCCCCCCACTTCTCTCGTGATCAGATTTCTCCATCTCTCCTTGGGTCTCCCTTTCTCCCTCCTGCCTTCTCTGGGTGTGCATTCTGATGTTGGTCCATTTTTTGTTATTTATTCATTCTGTTTCATTATCATTTGTGGGTGTATTTATTTACCGGTATGTCCTGTGTCTCGTCTCTGGCTTTCATTTTTTATGGGTTTTGTTGTCTTTTTTCCTCTTATTTTCTTTGCTCGTCAATTTGGAAGGGGGTCTTCCCTAGGCTGTTGCATCAAAGGGGGCTTACTCATGTTGCAGTGACGACTGGTTGTATGATAGGGGATGGTACTTCGGTGTGTAGCGTCTTGTCTGTAGTGTTGTGTTGACAGCGCTTTCTCAGGTCCAGGCAATTACCACTAGTAAAATTAAAACAAAAGCAGAGGCCTTTTCTTGAATAGCTCAATCTTTATTTGTTATCATGATAGCAGGCAAGTGGAAATGGAAGGGCACAGCAATGTGTCTGTGTCCCTCCACCTGCAGGTCCAGTTGTTTTGTCTGCCTGAGTTGCAATCTCAGGCACTCTTTGCACTCTCTCTGCTATGTCTGCTCCCTGGCACCAATCACACTCACAACAAATAGCCAGATGCGGACGTTTGGGAAACCAGTGATGTCACACTATCCACAAATCCACAATTCAACCCCACAGGCAACATTGAAACAAGTTATAATGCTTTTCCACATACTAAAAAGTACTTGTACAAATTGATCTAACACAGATGAACTGAAATGAACGCATGCACCAAAAAGGACATATCAGCTACCTATAAGAGAAATTATAAGCATTATAAAAAAATTATACACAAGCTGAACTAAGTCAAAGGCTAGAACAACACAATCTTATAAACAAAGTAATAAGAGCAATGCATTCTCATCACAATTGAAGAGCAACAAATGGAAACAAGGGAGAGCCGTGTCACAGGAATACTAATGGAATTGAGTTCAACCAAAAACAACATACACACTCGCACACAAGAATCTATCACACTACTACTTCTTCTTCTTTAGGTACCGTGTCTGAAACAGACATTGGCGATCTTGTTCCTCCACTCACATCTGTCCTCAGCTAACCTTATAAGGTCGTTGTTTCCACATTCTGTTTCTACCACACAATTACACAAGTTTTAAATTCTTCCATCTCTCTGTCCGCTATCAGTATGTGAAACATACTTCCAGAAAATATCAAGGAAATCAAAAATCTTGTATATTATTATATTTACATCTGTAAAATAAAATGCTGAAGTTAAATTTTAAAAATCCCACAAAAGTCCTGCATACTTTTTTCAGCTCTGTGAAATTTCAACCACATGGAAATCATTCCATCCATTGATTTTAAATTTTATGTTGATTATAATGAAAGCATCTCTTGTAGACTTTGATAATTTGATTTTTATCAAAACAATCAAGTCAATACATGTACCCTTTCTTGCATATTTATTTGTGGATATCTGTTACCGAGGTTAAAAATCTAAGAAAAAGGGCACAAGTTTTTAAAGTAAGTTCACATTTTAAATTAAGGTAGAGCCTGTTAATTTTTTATGAGTTAAGATTGCTGTGTTGAGTATGGATTTAGACTGTGTTCAAACTGTTTTATAGATTGTGATAACACATGTTTATCAGCATTTGGCTGTTTGTTATAAAACATATCAGAACGGTCCATCCTTAATCTTTTCCTTGCCTTTACTTCTCCATACACTTTATGAATTCCTTATAATAATCGCTTAATTGGGATCTTATCTCCTATAAGTGGCATTACTTGTTCTCTCTGTTTTCAATTTTTACAGGTCTTTAAAAAACAACAACCCAGAACCAATACCAGTGTTTCTGAATGTTTTATTTTTTTTATTTTTTCACTTGTTTTGTTGTGGCAGTAAGGAGAAAATGAGGTTACTACTCCAGTCTGTCCTATTCTTTAGTTTTACACCAGCTGTTTTATAAATAACTTTTGAAACACCATCCAGCTGAAAGTGTTGTATTCTCAAAGGGTCTAAGGAATGTGGTAAGAACTTTTTTTTTTAGGATAGTATCTGGACACTCTCCTTTCTTGGTGTTCTAAAACTATTCCGATCTCAGCGTTTCAGATCTTGGTAGAGGTTTTCACTGAATCTTCACCATTGTGGGTGATTTCCGTCCATTGTCACTACTTTTAGCTTTTTAAAATCCCACCTTCAAAATCTCTTCATGCTGAAGGCATTTACATTGTACATCCTTTCATGGCTGTCGGATGTCAAAAAGGCTCCCAAATCTTGATCGTCAATGGTCTTTCGGGGAGTTCATTTCTACCATCTTGGTCTCCAGCGTGAGAGTTTCTGCCAAACGTTTCTGTTTGGCCTTTCTCTTTTACTTTTGCTCACAACTTCTACCCCAAGCACTTGTTACTGTCTATGGCTACTGTTGAAGTGTTACCCTTTAAATCCTTTCGTCTACAAGAAGGAGCATGAGCCGTCAACAAAACATAGTCATATTCTTTCTGTTCTTTATTTTTGTGGACTCCTCTCTTTCTATTTCGTGTAACTTTTAATCTTATGGTATTGTGTGTAAGGTTTTTGTTTCTTTCTTTTTTGCTTTGTCTCGGTTGTGTTTCCTTAAAAAATAAAGAAACCCGCAACACTTTTCAATCGCGATACGTTTGTATTGATTTTCAAAAGTAATATAATTTTTATGTAAAAAAACAACCCAAAGAACTTTCTCCTGCCTCGCCTATGTGTACCGTTGTGCTTTGGAATTAGGTTCTTTTACTTACGATACTATTTTTTCTTACACTACTCTATCTCCTTTCCACTGCATCGCTTGCACTTTCGACTCAAAGCACATTGTGGCTTTAATTAACACCCCCGAAGCACTCATTCCAACGCTGTACCATCACCAAACACCCGAGCGTTGTGATATAATAACACATAATACTTTTTCTGCGGAGATGCTGCTCGTGTCGACCAGTTGAGTGATTTCTGGCGGAAATGATGGAGATCTCGCATGTCCCCTGTGAATAAGGGCCACGTCAAAATCTTCACACAGTGTGGAGTGCGAAGTCCTGATGCCCAGGGTGAAAAAGAGAAAATGGAAGAAAAAAAAAAGATTAGACTGAATCCAATTCAAGATTGAATTCGGGTGGGGTGTATATGAGAAAATATTATGTCGTGTGCCTTTATGTGGTGATGGTGAGTGTGGGCGTTGGCGGGGTGGGATAGAGAGGTTAACGGATGTTTTGCCGCTGGTTGGATACTTCTTGAATTAATTTTATGTTATATATCGAAAACAATTCAAAGCACCATTGATGTTCTAAAATGGCAGCCAAACGCCCAATATTGATGGTCTCGAGGGTATGATGACGACTTTCAAGAGAACTTTTTCGGGTAGTCTTTGGACTTCCACTTTGCCTCTTGACACCTGTTTTCATGCCTGTGCTTTCCTTGTGTAACGTTTTTCCTTCATCGACAATACCACTCTGTCAACTTTAGCAGTAGTTTGCTCCGCAAAAACTTCTCTCAGACATAAAGCCAACAAACCACATGTACACACATCAATATAATTTCAACCAAACATGATCCCTGCTTTGATAGCAAAGCATTCTTTGCCCCTTTCACTTCCATTCCATTTCAGTTGACTAAGTTGCCACAGGCATTACTGCCCACTATGCAAATATTTGTTCCCCACAGTTCTTTATATACTATTTTGGCCAAGCAAGAATGAGTCAATGATGATTGTTGATAAATGCTTTGAATTTTTCAAGCCTAGCGGAAATGATGTTCTGTGGGAAGGAAGAGGATGTATTTGTATCAGTCTGCTCATGAATGAGGCTGTGTTATATTCAGATCGTGGTTGTTTCTTATTGAGAGGCGATTTTGTTAAGTGTTGAGGTATGCAAGAAGCGAAAGAGATGTTTTTGTCGATGCTGCATTCACTTGCCCCCAGAATCATGCCACTTGTTCACGATCTGTGTTCCTTACATGTTGAGAGAGGGACTTTCATCTGTACAGTACTCAGTTTCAAGCATTTAATTTATTTTTCCTTTCTCTTCTTCTTTTTGGCTTCTGTTGTTGCTCTCTTAATATGTGTTGTTACCTTCAGTTTCATACTGTCTCCATGGAGGCCTTTTAAAGGCCATTATTATTCCACTCATTTAATTACGCACCATTACATATTATGACAATGTATGTGAAAGGCACACGTTTACGATGACTTTTGTGGAAGAATTGTGGGTCCCGACGATTTTCAGGCTTAACAAACTATCTGGTGGCAATCCTGAAACCCGCGCACTGACAGTAACGCTCAGTCTAACTGAGTTAGTAGGTGTATTTTATCGAAGCAGAAGACATGGCCAAAACATCTTCTTTTCCGCACAGCATTGGTGTGAGGTTGGCCATCCCTTCTCTTTCCAAAACGTCGACACTTTTTTCTCATGATCCAAATAGGAATTGTGTAGAAGTTTAACGAGGACATCGTCGTATTGGAGGGCACTGATTGTGGGTATTTTGTCAAACCACCTGAAATGGATGTTTAAAATTCGAATGTTTATGTAGATTATAATAATATGATGCCAGTATATTTAATTTGTTGACACACGTGTAAAACTGACGTTGGAAAGACACCACAGCAAACAAAATCTACACATGGCACTCTGCTTCTTCTTTCTGTTCTCGCTTTCTGTAAACGAAAACCGAGTCCATTTAATATCGGCAATTTTACTTGTTTAATTTTGTTCATGCGTAACGGAAGGCAGTTGTAAGTTATAACGTCCTTTTCTGTATGAACGGGAAATGAGGGTGGCCTGGTTGTGGTTGATAATATCCATAGTGAAAATGGTTTAAAACGATGACGGTAATGACGATGTGAGGATGATGACCGTAAAACGATTTCGATTATTAAAGTGGGAGGTAACTTTTTGTCTCTTTCCATCGAGCCGATAATGATAGGTAGAGATTGGTTGCGGATCTGATATTAAACAGTCTTCGCAAGTCATGATGATGAAAGGTATTATTCCTGAAAATATACAGACACCCCCGTCGTGAGAGAGATCCTCGCCGATCGTATAAACCTCGTTCCTACAACCACTAAACATCTTCCCTTTATAATTATAAACGAACAACACCTCTCTTTCATCCCGGTTTCCTTCATAAAAGGCTCTCGGTATGAAACATCCCAGAAGGTAAATCTGGCTTGCCTTTGAAGTTTCGATTAGCAGGGGCCACAAGTTCCGGCGGAAGTCTTATATTTTTAATGAGATATTAGTGAAATATAGCCTCGGCCAGGTTTCGGACCCTCCATGCTCCGTCTTTGCCATTTACATCATTGAGTTTTACGAGGGCCATTTTGGCAATGGACCGAATAAGAAATAAGAATGATTTAGCGGGACTGAGTGTTTATGGCTGCTGTTTTTCCCCTTATATTTTCTTTATTTCTTCTTTCCACTACTTACAAAAAAATTCATGGATGTGTGTACTGAACGTTTAGGTGGGATTGTATGCAAAATAAATAAATTGCCTGTAAAACTCACCTTCCCTTATTTTGTTGAAAACGTTTCTTCTCATCGGCTCCGTCTTAAAATGGGCTCTTATCTTACAGTCCCAGGACGCCATCTTTCTGTCGTTTTTGTGGATAATTTAGGGAAAAGTAGAGTGGAGAGGGTGTTGTGGGGTTGCGGAATGAAGTGATAATATAGAGGTTGAAATTTTCATTCGTGGTAGTGACCATTGGCAAAGAAAAGAAAACGCAAAACGGAGAGGGGTGGAGGGGTGGCATTGCTTCTCGAATCTCGTGTTGTGATTCCATTCCGGGCATTAAGACTGACTTCATTGGGAATGTTTCATGCAAGGCTAGAACTAATTTCATGGCGTCGGCCGCGGGAAGCCGTAGGAACTTCGTTGAAGGAACTGCGGAAAACCACACATAGGTCGGAAGGTGGTCACCCGCTAAGACCCTGTCATTAGCACCGCTTGGCCGACCAAGCTTCCAGATTATCTTTCACACCTGATCGGTTGCCTCATCCCTGGGAGGTACGTGTTATTGGTGGGCACGGCCTATGAAGAGTAAAGAGAACAGGGGAGGGGGGAGGCAGGCAGAAACGCCATTGAAGCTGTTTTGGTTGTGCACGGAATGAATTACAGTGGGCGCCTCTGCCTAGAGGTGAGTGAGTAAAAGGGCACGCGCCACTTTTATGGTAGACAGAGATAAAAATGGGTTCTTGAGCGGGAATCGAGAGACTGAGGCGGGGGATGTCACGAATTAGAAGAAAGAGGCTGTGTAAATATTGTAAGTCACGGCGGCTTCTGCTTACTCCTGCTGTAGGGTTGTTGTTGTATTGGGAAAGCTAGAGAGGTGTTGAAATTGTGAAAAAAAGTTACTCTCGTGCCAGTGTGTTCGAAATTTCGCGAGCGCTCACGGCTTCGTTTCGGACGCGGTTAGGTCTAGTTGTTATTTGCTTTTATCGTTGAGTCTTATCTTTCACCCTTCACTTTGGGGTTTCTTCATTAAAATTGTTCTTTCGCCCATTTTAGCCCTCATTTCATTTCAAAACCGCTGCCGGTATTATTAAAGAGTTAGATCAATAAACTACCCCTTTCCACTCTTTGGACCCCCTCCCCTCTTCAGCCTCCATTTCGATTGTTTTGATTCAGAGACATTTTTTTTCTTCTTCTGTCTTGTGTTATTATAGTACCAATTCTTCACTTTCCTTCGTTTCTGCCTTCAACCCCCCATTAATTTCTCTTTCTACACCCACTGACCATTCCCACTGTTGGCCATTAACACCCCACCGTCCCTTATCTATTTCTGCTGTCAATTTAACCATCAGATCATCAGCAGGATAATTTCATTGTTCGATTTCCGCTGAAACGTAGAATACCAGGTGGGGGGGGGGGGTGCTGTTTGGTAGTAGGGTAGGTGAGTCATTAGCTTACTTTTATAATTTAGTCACAGTAATAACCTTGTTTTATTTTGTTTTCACATGCGTCATACATGTTTGACCCCTTTACTTACTTACTTTCTTATCCAGCTCGTTGATTCATCAGCATGTAGTTTCCATCTTCTTCTGTCTTGTACATCCCCAACGTTATCCAGTTCGTCTCTCCATCTTTGAACAGGTCTTCCTCTAATTCTTAAGCTGTACAGTGCTGACCAGTCTGTTAGTCAGTCTTTTTGTCCATATGTTACCTTGTATTCTGGCTACATTACCAGCCCATCTCCATTCGCTTGTTTTCGCTACATCTATCACATATTTCATTCCGTTGTTGTCTCCTGTCCTATCCATTCATTTGTCTTTTTCTCTTTCAGGCTGATACATTTAGCATCAGTAAAAACATGAGAAATTTCAAGCCATTTGTGTTTTGTTTTGTTTTTATTTCAACAGCTCATTTCCATTTTTCTACGCTTTGTATTTTGTAACATGAGGGAGCCTTGAATTAACAACAAACTTACGCGTCGATCTTTGCATCGTTTTTGTTGCTGTTGTTAATATCTGTTGTATTCTTAATGTCTCTTGTTGTTGTTTATGTTGTTGTTGATGACAATAAATGGAATTTAAATACTGTATAGTTTATTGAGTTACAACTTTCCACCAGCAAAGGCTTAAATTTTTTGGTGGAGTTTATCTGTAATTTACGAGTCACTAGTTTGGCTGAGACATGTTTTAGGAGTTACCTGGTCAGATTAGGTAGTAGTCTGGTCAGTTCACTTCAGCCATCCCTTGATGTCCATTCCTGTGGTTAGTTTTTCCCATCCTGCCCAAATCATCTGTCTCTTTGTACAGCCAGTTTGATTGTCTTTGGCCTTTGCCGTCTTTTGATCTCGTGCTTCGGTCCTTGTCCCATTTTGACATGGCGCACTCCCAAGTTCTGTGGTATCCGATGTTTTATATATATATATA
>JAOYNN010061104.1:895-18220 GCA_025770095.1 Goniobranchus kuniei | reverse complement strand
ATCCCTATATGCTGTTGAGCATGGATACAGAGTACACTTGGTTATCCCTATATGCTGTTGAGCATGGATACAGAGTACACTTGGTTATCCCTATATGCTGTTGAGCATGGATACAGAGTACACTTGGTTATCCCTATATGCTGTTGAGCATGGATACAGAGTATACTTGGTTATCCCTATATGCTGTTGAGCATGGATACTGAGTATACTCAGTTTTCCAATTAAACTTTATTCCTGTCCAATTTCAGCTGTCAAAAAAAAAGAATTATTCAAAATATATTATGTAAATACAAATTACCAGGTCCTCAGGGTTTAAATATGTATAGAAATGGATGAAATTTTTTAAATGTTAACTTTATATTTAGCTGCCTTCATGCTACCTCAAAAATGTGGGGAAATGGCCAGTTGCCCAGTAAAGTAAGTAAAGTTAGTCTTGTACCCATGACTGTTTGTAGGGGAATTAGGGCTAGAGCCCTAATTATATTAGGCATACGGCATAATGTGTAGTTTGCCATTGCTTTCCACGCCGAATTTACTTCCGCCAAGTCTAGAAAGACTTAGCTACCCATTTATTCTGCTGGGTGAACAGGGGGCCCCGAAAAAAATCCTCTGCCCGGCTGGGTTCGAACTCGGGCCACTTCGCATGGCAGTCAGCCGCTCTACCAACTGATTTAAGTTGCCCAGTGTACGGGTCAAATTTGGGCCCAGTGTTCAGTGAGTTAACAGCTAGAAACCAAAATTCAAGAGAGTTACTGATTTTGGTTTCAATTGAATATTCCAAGAGGAAGATTATTGCATCTTACAGAAAGGTAAGATTTTGCAGACCCTATGTGAACATGGAATTCCCAACACTTTTAAAGGAGTTTTCTAAACATGTTTATTTTAGATATATGGAATTGCTAGATGATAGGTTTTACTACCCTTTTGACTCTTTTGTTTTCTTTTGTTTTCAAAGGTTGTTATGAGTTGTGTGTATGTAATTTGATATGTTGTGCATTGTGTAGGACTTTGAGCCCATTTTCATGTGTTGTGATTGTGTATTTTGATAGGTTATACATTGTGCTGCACTTAAATAACATTTTTATGTGTTGTGAATGTGTATATGTTGTACAATGTGCAGCCTTTCAGGCTCATTTCCATGGGTTGTGATTGTGTATTTTGATATGTTGTACATTGTGCAGCACTTAGAGCCCAGTTTTATTGTGTTGTGATCATGTATTTTGATGTTTTGTATATTGTGCAGCACTTAGAGCACATTTTCATGGGCTGTGATTGTGCATTTTGATATGTTGTACATTGTGCAGCACCTAGAGCCCTCTTTTATGGGTTGTGATTATGTATTTTGATATATTGTACATTGTGTTGCACTAAAGGCTCATTTTTGTGGATTAAAATTGTGTATTGTACATTGTGCTGTATTTAAGGCTCATTTTTATGGATTATGATTGCATATTTTTATATGTTCTACATTTTGCTGCACTTAGAGCCCATACTTTTGAGTTGTGATTGTGTGTTACGATATGTTGAAATATATTTCTATGCAGTACTTCGGGCACATTTTCTTGGGTTGTGTTTGTGAATCAAGAGGGATTTAATAGCTGTAGGAGTGCTGTGAGTGTTTGGAGATGAAAGACTCACAGTGATAGGCCTTAAAGAGAAAAACCAAAAGAAGAAAGAAGCCGAATTTAATTGAAATTTATTTGAAAGCCTCTTTCATTCTTTTTTATTATATATTGTGATATATTGTTCATTGCAAAAAATTCTAAAGTGGAAATTTAATGCACTCTAAAAAAAAGTCCACTTTATTGTTATTTACTGTATTATTATTATTGCATTTGATTCTCTTTTCATTTCAGCTTTTATTTGTTCCATCCACTGGTCTATGGCATGGCGGGTCCATTGGCTTCAAAAGAGAACAGCACTATGCATGGCTTAAAATGGATGGCCTCATGGGATATCTGAAATAGCAAGAACTGAGAGTTTACCTCTTCACTGTAAGGGATTCATATCAGTCTGTGGTGAAAGAAAAGATCTGATATAGTGTGAATATGTTGGCCAAAAAACTTATTTCTCAATCTGAGAATCAGTGGATGAATTTCATATTCTTGAATTGTAAATCTTGTTACTGAAGGCAATCTCAACAGAAAATCTCCCACAACGTTGCAGCCATTATCACTAGTCTTCAGAAAACGTAATTTTTGAGCATAGGGATATTGTACTTATTGCTGCTCAGTTCACAGGGAACAAATCTGCCGGTAAAATGTATTGACTTCACAAATTTTATTTTACAAAATCCTTATAGGGTGGTAGAAGAAGCATGACATCTTTAATAAATATTTGGGATATACATATTCATTAAGGCTTTGGTAAACGCTGCGTAATGCTTTGCAGTATCCTAGAATTTAGACGACAATACAGTTCATTAAGATTAGATATAAGGCTTTGGTAAACGCTGCGTAATGCTTTGCAGTATCCTAGAATTTAGATGACAATACAGTTCATTAAGATTAGATATATAATATTTGAAAATGTGAACTTTCGTGATGAAATGTTCTGCAATATTTTGTTTTGTATGTGTACTTACTTCCTCTTTTTTAAAAAAAAAAAGCAATCTTTATCTCTTCTTCCTCTCTTTCTTCCTGTTTCTCTCTCCCTTCCTTCTCTTTTTCTCCTCCCCCTCCTCCTTCTCCTGCTCCTCCTCCTCCTTCACCTCCTCCTGCTCCTCCTCCTCCTCTTCCTCTTTGTTATTGTTTTTCTGGGCAATATTTATGAAGACCTATTATCCTGGTTGTATCAGTTTTATCACATTGATGTTGATTATTGGTTGTTATTTTATATATAACGTTTAAATTACCAGAAAGATCAAATAACTGCTGCAGTATTTAAATTAGATGTGTTTTGTAATGGATTGTTCTCATTATATGTCTCTCCTTAAGCAGAATGCATTCAGTGAATACATTTTTTAATCACCTTCGTTTGCTTTCTTTGTCAATGCATTTTTTTAACACGAGGATTGAATCAATATTATTCTGAGGAATATATTAGAAGTTTTTACACCTTAAAAATACATTTTTTATCAGTAAATCTATAAAAGCCATATCATTGTATTCTCATTTATGGAATGTGTTAAATGTTTTACAGTATCCATAGGCCTATATGTGTACTATTCTTAAAACGCATTTTATAATAAACATGTGGAACAATTACGTTAAACTTTTAATGTCAGTGTATCACAGTCATGCTTTCAAGTTGCATGAAACTATTGTATGCACTATGTTTCAAATTAACACTATTTAATTCTGCAGAAAATGCAATGAGAATGTTGTAATGGATAAAGTGATGTTCTGATTTTAGAAATGGCAGCATCATTACTCCATGTGGAGTAGACAAATGGCTCATTTCGTAAGGTATCCGTTTATATTTTCACTTTGGAAATCATACCTTAGACTTAATTTATGTACACCTGAGAATTGAACTGGTTGAACCGGTTCAATGATCTAGTGGTAGAGCGTCCACCATGGAACCGGGAGGTCATGGGTTTGATCTTAGGCCGCATACCTAAGACTTTAACCATTTGAACCCTGCTTCTCTGGTCCTTAAAAAACTCTCCCCTGGGCCTCTGAGCCAAATTTGCCAAATTGAGCCTCAGTGCACTTTCCAGGCTATGGTGGACACAGACAGACTGGAAAACAACAACAACTAGGTATAAAGGCTCACTTAGGGTTTACCTCTGGTATTCAAGACTGAGATACTCATCTATTTCTGTGTTAGGACTAGGTGTTGCATCACCAGCCCACCTAAATCTAGATCTATCTGAGGTCTAGATCTTTTTCTTTCTTCTAGATCTTGATCTAGATCTTCGTCCTCATCACTTGAGGTAGACGAGGCAGGCTCAAGATCTGAATCTGGGTAAGCCTAGCTTTGATCAATTTCTAGCTCAAATTCATCATCAGACTATTGTGCTAAGACTTTTTCTGATGTTTCATGTTTTGAACACACCCTCTTCGAAGTGCTAGGTTGAGGAATTGAGATAGCAGTGATATTTTTAGTCAAAAACAGTAGTCAATGTGAAAACCACGGAGGCAGACATGAGACTGACCTTTCTATGGGCTAAATATAAACTAAAACTGTGATTGGTCCATTAAAAATAGCTTAGGTACTTTCCATTTATTCCTATGTTTACATGGCTGGTATATCAGTCATTCGGGAATTCACTACATTAGAGCATGACCGGTATATCGGTCACTCAGATTCAACGGGTTAAAATTGGCAATTCAGTAGCTGTCTCGCTTGGGGCTCAGCATTAGGAGAACAGTTGTAAGACTGGTCGGCCTGGGGTCAGTATACTGTGACAGGGTGAGTCAATCGTTGTGCCATACGTAACATGTCAAAATAGCATCACTGATATAACCTTTGATGTTGAAAAGTGACAAACCTTTTATACAGGCATGTAAAAGTTAACCTCTTTCAGGCTGATCACTATAAGTCAAGGGTCAGCCAATCAAAACACTGTGCTATTGCTATATTGACTGCTGTAAAGAATTTGTCAAGGTGTCTGTTCCTCTCGGTAAATAATATGGATGGGGTTCATTGTGAAAAACATCACAATCTTAACATAGCCGCGAGTGGTAAAATGTTCTGGTTAGACAGTACTCATGACACAAATGGTCATTAATTATTCTGAGCATTATAGAATTAGATAGTGGTAAAGATACTCTGAAAATGAACTACATTTCATGCTGATGATGACATTGAACAAAAATTATATTTTGATTTTGATTTTGAAATAGAGGTAAAGAGCTCAGGGTTCAAAGGGGTAAGCTATATAAATGTTCTTTCTCGGACAAGTGCTTAAGATGTCATTTGCACAGGTGTTTCACAACAACTTCTATTAGAGACCTAAAGGCAAAGAGGCCTTTTCTGTCTCAAGTAATGAAATGCCTTTAATTGAAAGAAAACATTATTTCCAAATTCCTAAGTGAAATCATTGATTAGGTCACAGAAATTGCTCATGACTACAAATTAAATGTGTTCCTACTTTTACATTCCATTCCAAGACTAATGCAATGTTTTTTTCGTACTTAATTATTGTGTTGAATGGACTTACAAGGTGTTTGTTAATTATTACTTGAAAAAAAACAATTTAAAAAACCCAACAACAACAAAAACAAAGCAAGCAAACCCCAAAACAAGAAAACAAAAACAAAAAATGTGTGCTGACACTCATTATAAATGTCCCTATTTTTACTCAAAAGATTTCATTTGGTTTTAAATGGTTTTAAAATTTATTTTAATGTGCACTTTTCATTCATTACTTACTCAGTATATATCCTAACATATATTTTCTTCACAAGTTTCACACATTCACTCTGATGTATTTTATTTCTCATTTATACTCAATAAATCAAGACTCTTATAGATAACACGAAGAGTGATCATCCCCAATAACATTTGCATGGGATTTCAAAACAGTATCTCTTATGATAATGATTGTACCATACTGCACATTTATCATACTTTTCCCATACCACACTCTTTGCCAAACCGGACACCCTCCCACCTATCATCCACATGTTAAACAATACAAAGTTGTTTGTATCCAATATCAGGAGAATTAGTCATTGCAAGAGCATTTCTGACAAGATGTAAGTGAAATTAAAAGTTATTAACTACGCATCCTGCCATATTTAGATTATACCTCTGTTTACTTACATTTTAGCTTTCCTGTTTTTAGTTTGCAATGTACAAATTCATTTACCCTTTTTAACTTTTTTTGTGTGTGTTTATGTTAGTACATTCCTTTATTCCATCCCTTCTTCCACCCATATGTGTGGGTTTTGGGGTCCTTAACTGAAACTGTACTTATTTAGTATTTTAATGTTTCTTTTCTTCTACTGTAAACCTTTTTCTGCTTCTTCTGTTATCTCTTTTACTCTAAACTAACCTATTATTTTTCAATAGGCACTGAGATGCTCTAGTACTGATGAGTTAAAAAGAGCCCTGAAACCCACACAAGCTCTTCTTTCATAGGATGGGCATCTGGCATAAGAAACCTTGTCATAAACTTTCACAGAACCCATAAAATATGGGGAACTACTGTGGCGACCCTGAAGTTGGCAGGAGCTGAAAGAAGAAGAAGAAATTTTTGCTTTTTTTGGTGTGGTTTTTCTTTTAACATGCAGTAAGTTCTTTACCTTTATTGCTTTATTTTCCTCTCTCATCCGTCTTCTTTTGTCAGGCTGTCTCTTTTTGCTTTTTTTTTTTTTTTTTTTAAGTCCTCAGAGGGGAGAGCTTTGCTGGGACAGGGAGGTAGGTATCATTATTAGGTAGCTATCCCTCATTTATGTGCAATGCACAACTTAATAATTCTATCAGGGTTACTTGCTATCTAGATGTACCAAGTATGTTTGTACACAAAGGGCAGTAGAAAATCCTAGGTGGTTATCACATGCACTGTTTAGGACTAGATGGCCATTGCTAATTAGTTATTTTATTTTAGAGAGGTGATAAGTTTTTTGTCTGTAAATCATCTGTTTAATTAGTTTTTTTAATACATTATTTTGCTTGTGATATTTCTAGAGAGATGATATTTTTTGTTCATTTGTAAATCATCTCTCCTTGTAGCCTTTTGATATTTTTATTATTTTAAATGTTTGCTTCCCTTTATAGCAACTTCTTTTTCTCATCTGAAAATATTTTCTACTGCTTTTGTTCTTTCTCTCACTTTAAACTAGCCTTTCGTCTTGCTTTTTCCATGGGCGCTGAGTTGACCTTTGTAGGTGAAAAGAGCCATACAACACCTAATAAATAAACAAATTTCTCTATTTTATATTTGTGTATGTGTGGGTTTGTGTGTGTTTCATGCAGAGAAAATAAACTAGACAGATTTGTACAACTAAATTTGAACCATTTTCTTTTCTTCCTTTGCTGTTTCTGCTTTTAGCTTGTTCTACTAGCACTGTTGAGTACTATATATATAGATTTGACTTTATATCCATTCTTACATGCAGAGTCGTCATTTCAAATAGAAAAAAAAAAAAAAAAGGAAAAGAAAACAACAGGAAAAAATTCCATTGCACCTACCTTATTCTATTCTTACTATCTTTGCTGTTTTTCCATTTTTATTCAGTCCATCCATCTCTACTTTGGCCTTCCTTGCTTTCCCTTACTATGACTTCCAAGTCTAATCCCCTCCCTCTCATTGCATGATGAAACCCTAAAGATTATATTCTATTCCCTCCCCCCCTTTCCCATCCACTCCCATCGCCCAATATTTACAACCAAAAGCCTCTCACAGTCTCTCTCTACCTTCCATTGTTACCCATAGTACAAAGGTAAGCTGCAGAGCACATTTCTGTCCACAAACTTTATCCCGTGTAAAGTTTAAAATATAAAGCTTTTCAAATTTAAGCACTTTAGCATGGCCAACGGCTGCCACAACTTTTCACTTTTACATTTTAATCCTGTGGTGAGTTTAATTTGCTGTGTATTTGTCTTATTCAACTTGTGAGTATTCTATAATCACACGATGCAATATGAAGTAACTTTTAAGATAAGATAAGCAGACTGCTAAATCATTCTTTGATACATTAAATAATTATATTATCTGAAACCTAAGTGAATATCTCGCATGATATTTGAGAAGCATTCATATTATAAGGCATAGACCATGACCTTCTGTAATGGAAAGTTTTAGTGTTCCTGTATGGAGCTTTGACTGAGAAGTGACATTGAATATAATTCAAGTGGTAGCCAAATGCTTTAAGCCTACCCACAAATATGTGCACTGTTGTGAATGTGTTGCTAATTAATCCTCTGCAGCTGATTGATGAACAAGGTATTACAGATCCCATAAATGGGTCAGCTTTTCCAAGGTTAAGGTGTGGAATGGAGAGAAATTATTATGTAGTTACTACTGTTGTTGGGTCCAGAAGCATAAGAATAAGGTAATGGAATGTTATGGGGTTATACCTAATGATTTCTTATAGCTTTAAGTTTCAGACCATTTTTGTTACTTTACTGGGATGGTTTCCTCTTTTAATCTTATGGCTCTGAATTACCAATCAAAAACAAACTAAAAAATTAAAGTCTTCTGTAAAAGTTTCATTTTCATTACTCTTAAAGATTCATTTAATATCAAGAAAAACGTGTCCATAATATGTAGGCCCTAGTGTGAATTAAGAGAGAATATTACTTATAGCATATTATGTGTTATGTCCTGTATCCACTGCATATTATTTAATCAACAACATCATTATCTATTGAATTTGAATTATTGGTACATGTATTACATTTACCAGAACAATTCATCTTTTTATTGGTGTCACTGTTGTATTCACTAGCATTAATTCATGTATGCCAAAAAGAGCAATACATATCTCATTAATAGTGTATTATTATTTAAGAAGTGGATGAGTTTTGGGGAATTTATCTTAACGTTTGATTGTCTCAGTTTAACATTGAATTATTTCTTTTCACCGTCTATTTTTGCCATTTTTGGCATCTAGATAGAGAACTGTGTTTTTAAAAATATGGCAGCATAGTTCATTATAATTTGTTGAGTTGAAAATTGTTCCTTTTTGTGTGATATCTATTTACTTCATTTACATTACAACTTATGCTTTAATCTGACGCTGAATAAAATATTCCTTTACAACTTTCTGTTCATTTATGCATCACCTTGCAATAGAAAAGAAATTTTTTCTTAGAGCCTTAAAATGATTCATGGTTGTGGTTGAATCTAACAAGGTCTTAACATCACCAATTTTCTTAGACTCATTGCATCACCCTGTGAAAAAAAGAGAAATTACAAGGTTTGTCAATGAAAAACTGGAAAATTGTCATAGATTAAACAGTTTCGGTTGATTCTTTTACACATTTCAGACATATAATCTTGATTAATGCTTTATTTTTCAACGCAATCACCATTACAGTAGATGCACATCTAACATCATGGACCCAGGGAGAAGATGCCCTGCTTGAACAAATCTCCTTCAAGCGACTGCAGCCAATTTCGCACAGCCCCCATACGCTTGTCGTCATCAGTGAACTGAATCTTTTCCAGAAAGCGCCTTTCCAGAAAGCGCTTCATTGGTCCGAAAAGATGATAATCAGATGGTGCTAAGTCTGGACTGTGAGAGGGGTGTGGTAAAATTTCTCTTTCGTCTCCCTGGATCCAGCCATTGGTAACATTAGGGTATGGGGAGTTGCATTGTCATGTTGCAAAATCGCGCCACGAGTCAGTTATCCTGATCTTTTTTGACGCATATCTTCTCTGAGTTTGCAAGTTTGACAATCTGGCGGTGTTCATTGTTTGTCCTAGTTCAAGGACATCAAGTAGCAGAACACATGGCATATCTGAGAAAACTGTGCCCACGACCTTTTTCGCTGATTTCTCACTCTTTAACTTTTTTGGCATTGGTGAAGAGGGATGTTTCCACTTCATGTAATCATGTTTTGTCTCTGGGGTTGAATGGTGTAACCAAGTTTCATCACCTGCAACAATCAGTCCTAGGAACTCCTCAGCAGGCATTTGGAAATCACCGCCTGCATTCAAGACACGATGCCAGCAACATCCCAGCAAATTTCTGCACATCAACTCATGTCATGTGATCAGCTGCTTTGAAACTCACCAAAAACATAACTTGCGGTAGCCCAGCTCATCAAAAACAGTTATGTGGACAGTTCACTTTCATATGTCCACAATTTCAGCAATTTCTCTAATTTTCAGCCACCTTTCCCCTTGAATCAGCTCATCAACTCTATGGACATTCTTCTTGTCTTGGACAAAACACAAAGTCCACTTCGAGGCTTTTCTTCAAGATCTGTGTGCCCAGCCCCAAACAATTAACACCAATGATACACTCGTGATCTTCCTAAGACATTTTTACCATAAACTGTTTGAATCTCACCATGAATTTTAGATGGTTTTAGCCCTTTTGCCTGCGGAAATCGAATACCACCTCAAACTTTCTGCTTTTGATCATTTTTCAATAAGGGTGGAAATTTTTGCTATGATGTCATTTGAGTTCAGTATGAATGACATTATTGGTCCCTTGGGAAATTACAATTTGATTGCACTTCTATTTGACATTTACCGACTAAAAATTATCTTAACTGGTTTGTAAAAATATGGCCATTTTCCGTGTTTTTGTGGAACAAACCTTGTACAGCAGGGTGATGTTTGAAATTTGCATCTCAAAGTGAAGAATTTATTACAACCATATTATATTCATCCATTCTATTCATTCATATCTTTATGTGAGCCATGTAAGCATTACTCAGTATAGGTACATTATACCTGTTAAGTATTCCTTTTTTTTTCTTTTATTCTGTTAATGAATCAATGTTTTTTGGGGTTCAGCTTTTTGCCTTGAGTGAGTCATTTTTTTCATTAATGTGGGATCAAATTAATAAAAAATTATTTATTGAAACCTTGTATAGCTTTTATCTTATTATATTTTGATACCAACCAAACCACACTCTTCAGAGGCTCCAAATTTTGTATGAAGCTTCCTTTTTTGTTAAGTGAGAATATAGGCATTATTTAAAAGACCCTTTAGGTCTTTAGGTGACCTTTGTGGTCACAGTGGCACAGTGGTAGTGCGTTGGTCTTGCAACCGAAAGGTCACAGGATCGAATCTCCATATGGGCATTGTGATTTATCCCTTGGGCAAGGTTATTAACAGAAATTGCCTCTGTTTCGCGGCGCTGTTCCTTCGGCTGACGCTCGGTTTTCGGTTAAAAGCCAAAAGCCAAATTTCACTTCGGGGATGAATAGAGTGGTAATTTTTTTTTTTAGGCCTACATTTTTATAATTTAATTTTTTTTTACCATGCATAAGCAAAGCTCAAGAAATGCCATGAATGACGCTCTTTAAATGAAAAGATATTAAGACTCAAGACTTGACCTAGAGATCTAGCCACTTCCTCCCACTCCCAGCAATGCATCTTGGTGTCTTTTATGATTTGAGAATCATCAATGATTGAGACCAATGTACTGCTAGTTAGACGTATATTCCAAGATAAAATTTGATCAAGATTGATTCAAACTATAGAAAATGGTGTAGATCGAGAATCTAAATTGTGGGTTGGTTGGTATTCAGTCAATAGAAATTAATCTCTCTAGATCTAGATTTAGATAGGCCTTTATCTAGATGTCTACATCTGTTTATCAAGTATGAGGGGACACGGTTATTGTTTTTTTATATAAAGTTCTCCTTAATTTTAATCAGGGGCAGAGCCGTGCACCTCTGCTAGTTGTATATATTTCTCTAGATGAAACATGCCTCTAGCTGAATAACCGCCTTCCACTGACCTCTATCCTGTGCAACTTGTATGCGTTCTTTCCGTGAGTGTTAAGTACAGTCTATTTCCTTCTCCAGGCCTCTCTTCCAAGTCATTCATGGTCTTTTCCTAGTTCTGTGTGTCCTTGAGGGTTTTGTTGAAGTGCTTGTCTTGTTTTACTGTGTTGTGGCTTTCTAAAAGCATGTCCTGTCCATCTCCATTTATGATGCCAATTTCATCTATCACTGGCATCTAGATTTTGTTCTTTCCCTCAAGGTTTCATTTCATTTTTTGTGCTGATAAAAATTTTCAGTTTCTTGATACATCCTTGCATCGGGCTCTAAGTTACACTGCCATACAGCAAGACAAATCTAACATTAGAATAAACTCACTGAGCACAAATACTGTGAATACTCGGCTATCCCTGTTTGCTGTCGAGCATGAATACCAAGTAAATTAGTTCTTCCAAATTAAAGGAGCTAGGCTTTTTCCACTCCAATTTTTAGCAGTCAAAAAAAAAGAAGTAAACAATATATCTAAATACTTATTAGCAAGTCCTTCTGGCTTGAATGAATGTAGCAATGGATGAAGTCTTATGATGCTGTCTTTATATTTAGCTGTCTTGATGCTATCTTGAACATTGTTGGAAAATGGTCAATTACCCAGTGCATAGGGCAAATTCAGGCCCAGTGCTCAGTGAGTTAAAAAGCTTTATTTTTGTTTTGTTAGATATTACCTCCTGGAGCAACCATCTTATATTTTCTCTGACCCACGCCAACGTAAATCTCTTCTCAGTAAGATTCTTGGTGGGCCTCTTTTTCTCTTGCCCCATGAGTTCGATTTTTGGACAAGTTTTTAAGACGCTTAATATGGCCTCTCCACAAAGTGTAACAGAGCCATCTCCCTTTTCTGCTTCTTATCTCTGCTTCAAAGAGTCCTTGTTTGCTTTGTGTTCATACCTCATCATTATAGACCTGCTTGTCCATTTGATTTATTACCAATGCTTTTGTGCAGATGTACATTGATTTAAAAATCAGAATCTTCTTGTTAATTTTTTAAGTTGTTCTCCAGATTTCTGAACCATGGAGTATTGGATCGGAAGAGAACAATTTCTTCTGATTTCTGTAGTTTTCTTTACATTGTGCATGCAGCCCTTACATTGCATATTTGAGTCCACTTGATATCAAATGTTAAAAATGAGCGATGTACATTGCAGGCTGCAAAGCTTAAGGTAAGAAAACAGAAGACACAATTTACAACACAAATCAGTTTCTGTTTTGATCAATATTGTTTACTGTTTTTCTTGGGCAAGAGAAAGTCATGAGAGGCACATGAAAATAAAAATTTGAGCAGTATAACAAATCATAGCAAATTTAATACAAATAATATAAATTATGCAGAGATAAAGGATGTCATCTGACAACCTGTCAGCAAACATATTGGAGTTGCTGTAAGTAAATCAAGTTTTGAACTCAGATGCTTATGTTACAAATGGGACAAAATGCGTATTATGAAAGAAAGACATTGTTTACAAAAGAGATGGAAATACAAGATTAATGATAACCTTAAGAGTTGATGAATATTAGTACATGACATGGCATTTCTGGATGGCTGAAAAAGTAGTTAAAACAAACATTTTTCATCATAGTAAAGGTATTTGTCATGACTCCAAGATTATAATAATGTACATCGTCACAAAATTTTTTTGCCTTTAGGGAATTACAGGAATTTAAAGGAAGCACCAAAGAAGACAAACAAGACTTTAGGACAAGGATTTTATCAATGAAATGTACACAGCAAAGACATAAAAGCCACAGATCTAGCTAATTAATGCATACTTTTGTCAAGATGTCTTCCTTTCTAAAAAATTTATAAAATTGCATGTACATATCTAAATGTATCTTATTTTATGCATACTATAATGAATTAAAAACCTTTATCAAGTTAAATCAGATTTTTTTTTCATTAAATTTAAACACATTCAAGTAAGATTATGCAGGGTTAATAAGTACCTTTACACATATCAAAAGTTTTGAATCAATAAAATGGAATTCTTATGAATATTAAAAATTTAAGGGTTAAATGAGCACAATGGTTTAGAGACATGACAGTGTCAAATTATTTTTGATTTATGACAAGTCTGTACATGCACAATAACAGTGGGTCAAAACAATGTTTTCCCTAGACCAAAACCTGAGAGTCCTGATGATTCTCTAAGCTAGTTTTTAGGTGTCCTTTCCTGATTTTGAAGATTCTTGTTGAAACAAATGGTCATAAAGATCATTGTGTGTTATGTATTATTCAATATGAATTTAGAAAATCCCCTTTACCAACATGACACATTCAGCTAAATAAGAAAATTAATTATCACTCGCAGCAGAAAATAAATAAATAAATAAATATATAAATAAATAAATAAGAAAAGTTATTAAGGCTATTTAGAATTCAAAATGGAAGCATAAGTCAATTTTCCCTAGACTCAAAATCTGAGAGTCCTTATGACTCTCTTAAGTTAATTTTTAGGGGTCCTTTCTAGAAAAAAAAAAAAAAATCAGCTCAGATTTGCTTGCGTAAAGGACATGCTGTAGTGCGATATCGAAAACAGTGCAAGACTTGCAATGTCTCCTTAATATAAAAATCAGTTATTCAAACTTTCAGCTTGCCAACATCCCGAATCAACAGCCATTTGACTTACACTCTTTTTTCCCAGACACTATGTGATAAGATAATGGAACAACATGCCACTTTTGTCAAATACAGCTGTAGCTTGGGTAACTTTAAAAATGCTCTTCAGGCAACGGGCTACCCTCAGACACAGAGAAAAATAAAACTAGTTAGTGTCAACTAAACATGTGCATGGACAGTATTACTCAGTCTTACTGCATCAGTCAGTCGTATATGCTTCATGAAGAAGAAAAAGAAAAATGGTTATAGGAGGCTTCCAATAAGTAATTGTATATAAGCATTATTAATACTTTTTATTTATCCCACATCCTGTTCATTAAGTAAAGTCACGTCTTTGTGACAGAGGCAGTAAACAAACTAAAATGTCATTACAAATGATTAAGATCTTTATGGGATAAAAATAATGTTAAAATGAAAATGTATAAACAATGAATACACATATATGTACAGCATAACAAATGTATGACTTTAAGTTAAAAAAGCAAATAGTAAAAACTAAAACTAAAACATAACACTTAGGCACATTGCGGTGACCATTCTCAAAGCATAATGCGTGCACTTAAACTTGCCACCTTGCTTACTTTTACAAGAAATATTCTTGCCATAATGAATGCCCACTCACAAATCACTGGTATACTGTAATCATGCTAATAGATCTGGTTTCTATGGAAATGCGGTCAGAGTCATACCAATGATACCGGTTGTTAATGTCAGAGGCTTTCTGTTACAATGACCGACATTTTGATTTCCTGTCATTGCTCTCTTCTATACTTTTACTGGTTTTCTAATAAATTACCGGTATATTCCTGTTACAGTTTGTATGAATATAAGGTGAGAAACTTGAAAGAAACAAAAGTAAAGGTATATAAATACCGAGTCTAATGAAAATGACATAAGCCATGACAATGATTCATGGACCTAAAATTAAAATGTGTAAAGGCTTTCAACAGGAAACAACCCAGAAGGGGCACGGGATGTCTTGTCAAAATATCATATAAATTGCTGTGGGGAAAATATAACGGACAACTTTCCAACTTCTTCACCGTATGTAGATGGCACTGTTTGAGATAGGCGTACGTATTATACAGACACAAATTGTCTACCACTTCCATCAAACATACCAATGGATCTTAAAATCTTAATATTTCTATAAACCAGTCAATCAATTCAGACGCACACCAGAAAATGTTGATAAACGTCCACCCAGTTACTCCGCCCAGTTACATGCAACAAAGTCTTCTGTTATCTTAACTCTAACTCTGAAGTTAAAGAGCAGCCCCAAAAAATCCACAGACAACAAGAACAAGATGAGAAGCACTTCCATTTCACGATTGCAAAAAGATCACAAAGGTAGCTAGGTAACGGCAGTTGGCCAGGCAGCGAGAAGCTCGAAGTTGTCAGTAAGTTCTACCCAAAGACTTTAGAAACTAGTAAGCTTACTAGTTTCTAAATACTTTGGTTCTACCTTACTTATAGTATTATGGAATGTATAGCCTAAAGCTGATTTAAACAGCGATATATCGGACAAGCAAAGTCATCAATGAATGTCCTATTTTCTTAAAGAAATTGAAGGCAGTAACAAGATCAAGGCAACGCCATTCTCAACCGATCACTGCGCACCATTGAATAATAAAAAGAAATTCCTCATTCAATGCTGCACTCTTCGCCACATATTCCTTAGGCCTACACTTATGTATTGTAGAGAAGCGATTGTATAAGTTTTCGTACATTCCTCATTAGCATGGTGTCTCTGCCGCCCACCTCCCACGACCCTTCCCCTTTCGCAATCAGAATACGCTTGAGGGATTTGGAATGGAATCTATTGCCTCTGTTAGGCCTATAATAAGCAGGATGGCATAGCACTCATCTGAAATTCACCGGTACATGCTGCCGTAAACTAATTTAAATACATGTATATTAAAATGTCATGTCCTGAATAATACAGAGACATCTGCGACATATCGCTTGTGTAAAGCTTATCCTTTGTTAGACTTCATACATAAGTATGAATAGGTGTAAAAATTTGAGTCACGTAGAGCAACGTCTGAAGACTGTACTGAGGGTATGTTAGAGGTCTACGATCAATTATGTCGTCGAAAAATGTCTCTTTCCTGTTGTCTTTCGTAGTCGGTAATTTCACAGCCATTCCATTTTTTATGCTTTTCCGGTCAATGCATCCGAACGACTTCTGTGCACCATCCACTGTCCAATTAACTGCTATAACATTTTCTCAGCAGCCCACTACACGTTCAGCAACACCCGCCTTCCAATTCTAACATAAAACAAGACAAGTTATCTGACATTTGGTCAGACAAATTTGATTTGCAGGAAATGCCGTGAATCGTCCAAAATTCATTACTGCATTGATACACTGGGTTTTGTTTTGTTTTTCCATTTCATTTTTTTTCATGTGCTTCGACAGTTATACTCAGTTTTACTGAGTCAGTCGGATTATTTGAAGAAGAAATATGATGAGGTTATGATCCCAGGCATTACCTTTTGGACCTACGGCACAGACGTGCACTGTTAATTACCACGTCTTGATCTGTTTCTGACATTGAAATCGTCGTTTGTCAACTCAAACTCTTTGTCATCCCCCGGGCTGAGATCAGCATTGACCACCACCTCACTGGGGTCCACTAGGAGATCATTGTTATCTGCTCCTTCATTGTCAAAATCACCAAACGCCCCGTCGCCTTCAATTGGCTCATAACCCTCTTTCTTGCGTTTCTGTTCTTCTATAGCCTCCAATTCCGGTCCCATTGTGCGAACAAAGTCATTGTAGAGATGTAACACCGTCAGAACACAGGCCAGTATAATGTTTAGTAGTAACATCCAGGTGCAGATCTAGAAGAAATGAAAGATGAAATAAATTTGTCTTATACAAAAAGCTTGTAAAAAGTAAACCTGTCAAGGCCATCTGTACAGAGACGAAGTAGACTAGAGATTTAAAAACAACAAAACAAAACGAATTTAAAAAAAACCCCAAAAAATAAAAAAACAAACAACAACAACCAAAACACCTGAGGTTTAGGGTGATCATAGCGTTGCCTGTCTCATACTATGCCTATGGCCTTCATAATAATTATCTTCCTCATATAAATCTATGAGATATTTCTTGTATTGGTTTTAGATGTGGTTTTAAATGTTATTGCTAAACCATAAGGCGATGAAGTCCGTAATTAGTTTCTACATCATGCTTAGGATGTTACAAATCAAGTCAACACTTTAGCTATGACGAGGTAAAGAAAAAGTATCATAATAATAATTATTATGTTATAGAGAGAAATAAGAAATCATTATTTTCAAGATACGATGCGGGAAGAAACGCCCCCACCCCCTCCCCAATAAAAAA